>JBAMHW010000024.1:17071519-17089371 GCA_037177495.1 Rhadinocentrus ornatus | reverse complement strand
CGTTTTTACTGAAATTTCTGTGTCAGCGCACTAAGCACTTAAATGTAGTGTTCGAAGTATAGAAGTGCGCGGTTTGGAACACGCTCTAGGTGTCAATGCAACTTATTATGCCATTAAGCCCTAAATACATTCCCATCAAGAAAACTGTCTGAAGGAGAAATACGCCCATGTATGACCTGCCCAAGAATGTCTGACTGTAATTTTTCACCAACATTTGTGGAATGCTGATTTTCTATGCTGAGGCAGACTGAGCTTGTCTCCAGATGTAGGTCTATACTTAGTCTTGAAAACGAAGTATTTAAACACAAGTAATGCACAGTGTACTAAACTTATATCTATAAACATTTTTGTAACATCAATACTACGTAATTCAGTTATTTTTGGATGATGGTATTTCAAATCATTTGATATTTACATAACATTTGACAGGCTGTATTAATTTCTGTTGTTTTCTATATGTAATTTTATTTAACAGCAGTTACTAAAAAAGTTCAAAGATGCAACTACAACCCAGCAAAAAACACTGCACTGATTTGGTCAAATTGTAAATGATCTGCCTCAAACACAATGCATCCATGTTAACTGATACATCGAGTTAGCCTGAGTTAGACAGAACAAGTAATAAACTTGCAAACTAAAAATTTACTACACCCCACAGTCTTAATTATGATACGGACACAAGTCACTGATAATGTGCCAAAAATGCAACAGCTTCAGTCATACAGATGTACAGTCATATTCCCAAAGCATGTGCGTGAGAGTGAGTGTGTGAGAAAAGACAAGCAGGGCATGTCCAGTTAGGACAAGACAGAGTCCCAGGTGACATTTCTGTCTAAAAGGTTTCTTTTCCTTGAGGAAACAGTAACAGTGAGTGCACGTGCATGTGCGTGTATCAGAGCATTTGCCTTACTGACGTGGCGAATTGTAAATGGGTCATTGAGGACTTACGACTTTTACCTCCAATCACATTTCACAAGAGACTACTTGCACAAGCACATTCGCATTAACATGAGCTTCACTAACACACACACACACACAAACAGAGGGGCCTTGGGGTTTGGCAGTTGGTCTATTCGTCTACCAGAGTGAGCAACCACTCAGCCATGGATGATAATGCAATCAACTGTCATTAGAGGGATGCTGGCTGATGCACACACACACACACACACACACACACACACACACACAAAGAGCTATCCACAAAATACAGATACCCGTCACAAGTAAAAAAAACCAACACTGCTGCACTTAGTCATCAACATGTTTTCACCATAGACTGTATATAAAAGATGGAAGGCGCTTCCGTGACGTCACCCGTAGGTTTCTAAAGAGCTGAACTGAAGCTCATTGGGCAGTTCCCACCGTCGCCATCTTGCCAGTGTCACACATGTCATTTCCGGAAAATCCAAAAATGGGCACGGAGGTCGAGCTGAGAGGGGGACTGTGAAGGTGGGAATGGATGACTGGCACCCATCACACTTCGAGCTGCCTGTAGCTAAGAGCTAACTCAGAGAGAACGGTAGCTAACCAGCTAATGGAGGTAGGCGGGCTAAAGCTAAGGTGCGCTGCTAGCCAGCTAAAAAAACGTGGTTGTGCTACACTCTACCTTCTTGCTGCGGATATTGGATACCTCAATCAAAAGGACACGCCCATAATAATGCCGAATTTTTAAAGATTAAATGACATACAAACGGATGAGTTAAAAAAAAATTCAACACCTCACAGTTGTCATGAAGGTAAAATGAGTTTTTTGTGCCAGACTTTAAACCTGTTTATTTTTGCTGTGAAGTTGGTCTTTTTAACACGGTAGTCTATGGGGATTGAGTCCGTTTTGGAGCCAGCCCCTGGCGGACGAGGGGTGAACTGCAGCGCCGGGGGTTGCAGCTTGGTTTTCACTGACCAATGTTTAATTCCTCATATTGACATTTATTTTAAAGATATTAGATTTATAGTGGAACTCAAGTTGCAAAATAAAGGGATATATTGCAAAATAGCAGGGTGTTCAAATACTTATTTTCCTCACTATATATATATATATATATATATATATATATATATATGTATATGTATATATATGTATATATTATGCAGATCACTTTATATGTTCAAAAGTCAAAAACAGGCTTTATCAGATTTGATACTCAAAGAGTAGCCTCCTAAATTTCCTTATTTCTTTCTAGTTCAAACAGGTGACAGTGCATAGTGATGAATGAAATATCCCACAATAGAAAATTTATTGGTCTAACTTGTTTTTCCCCTCCAAAGCTCCAGGCATAAACAAATAATAAATCCAATGCTTTGCAACATGTTTCAGTAAATTCCTGCTCCACACCCCCTCAGAGGCCAGCCTGCAGGCAGACACTACAGCTGATTTCATGTATGCCTTGAAAGAGAATTTCAGAGAGGAAGTTAATTGGGAAACATGATAACTTCATCATCATCTCTATCTTTCTTTCACCAGTGTTTCTGGCAGAAAAGCAGGGTTTTGTGCCAGGGCAGGGGAGGCTATAAGTTTTGGGAATCATCCTGTGTTAAATATGTGGACTAGTACAGGAAGGGGCGCTTTTCCAGTTTCCAAATCGGTGGAAGCAGATGGGTGGAGTCCAGAAAAAGCTTTCGCCATGACACAATTCATTCAAATTTACAAAACATGACGCTGCTGATGTCAAACTTAAATTACTTATGGGACAAAGCTGTCGGTGTGTGTGGTCATTTAAATTCTAAATCTATTTTAAACAGAAATAATCAGTAAAGGTAACAGTCCATGACCATCTTGTGATTAACATTTGACCCATAAACCCGGCTTTAGTCTCTCATCATGTCAGCTGTTTAAAAGCCAGCAGAAAGAAATGCTTTACATGGATGCACTCACCACATTTCACTGGAAGCATGTTATTCTCCGGGCACTCTCATTTCCATGCTGATGATTTCTTCTTGTTGCCTCATTAGTGCGGCGGCCAAACTTTATTTTTAGTTTAAAAAAAATCTTTTGCCCTGAACTTTTGCTTCCCTCAAAACAGAAATGAGCCTCTCTTGACTACATTTTTGCGGGAGCCTGTCTGATAACCCTTACTGTTATAATGAGGTTGAACTAGAAAGCTCTGCACAGTTTGAGTCGTTTGTATCATTCATTTTTTCTGTTTGGCATAAAGAGACATTTTTGACTTGAAGCACAATTTCCACAGATTTAAATAATGTGTCATCTCTTGTATTTGAGCCAATCACTGTCAATAATTGTTCAACAAATGAACTAGATGTAATAGCCATTTATAATCGAGACATCTGGACACCAGAGGACATATATCATTCCTATTTGAGCCTGGTGTGCGTCTGAGAACCGCCTGAATCTCGTGAAAAGTCCCCCACACATTCCTGCTAGTGCAAACACACAAGTAATGTGACACATTTCCTGTCTCACGGTGGTTGAGAGAATGAAGCAGGCAGTGTCGGTAAAGGTTGTAGGAGAAACTGGAGAAAGAGGAACACACACACAAGCAGAGTAAAGGGGACAAAGGAAGCATGGGACACTGTTCCAGCTGAGAGGAAAGTGCTTGAGTTTTCCTGCTGCTTGACCCAGAGGCTGGAAACTTTCTATCACATCCATCTCGTCACCATGTGACTCATACTTGGTTCAATAAAAGAGAAAAGTCATAGACCACAAGAATGTCATCAGAAAAAAACAACTATGAATAAAAGGTAGTGGATACAAATAGTTGTGTGGAAGTCCCCTTTGTCTTATTACTAAAGCTATTTATATGCTGCAGGTCACAAATGGTGCAGTGAGAGGACTTCTAGAACAATGTAGCTTATTTTTGGGATTCCCCAACTGCTGCTCTGGCTAATAAACAAGCTGCACAGCCCAAAAACAACCTGGAGGTGAATGTAAAGTAAATCCTGAAGTCACAACATGAGCTGGAGGCAGTTCGCAGCTTTCAAAGAATGAAAGGGAAATTATTTGTGATGCTGATGCACTTTTAAGGAATTCTGTGTTGTGCAGATTTATTATCAGAATATTGCGTGTATTTTTTGAGCGTTCGCTGTATGTACAGAAGTGCAAGGAGCAGATAAGCTTTTGACTTTAAGGATGTGGAGATCTTTAGAAGGAGAGGAGAAGTTTTGATGTAAGTGGTTAGAGTTATGAAAGCCTGTTATCAGATCAAACATACACATTTCCCAGGCTCGTTTTTACAGATAAATTCTTGCACAGTCCATCACTTGTCACTGTTCGTTGCTGGTTATCTACTAATGCAGCACATCGGCCCACACCGATCATGCTGGATGATAGCAGCAGCACAAGGTTTAGCCATCTGCTTTATGAGCTCATTTAGCATTTATTCCATTTAAAACAAAGCACATTCAGGCATTAACTGATGGCTGCATGCAGCCTGTCAATCTGACGCCTATGCAAATGTCAGCGCCATGACAGGGGTCATTGAATCTTGGTGCTTATTAGAGAACTACTGATCGAACATAATGATCCAATTAAATGTGTCACTGAAGTTTGAAGGGAGATGTACAGGGACTAATTGTCACAGGAGGGCTGAGTGTTTGAATAGTAAAGACTTACTAAATCCGTCAGTCTGCCCTTGGGGGGCTACACACGTAGCTTATGGCTAAAAATGAATGAAAAGTGAATAAATTATGAATCTGCAAAGTGCTTTGGGTGCCTTGAAAAGCACTACATAAATCTAATTCATTATTATTATTATTAAATTGATGTTACTAGCAGCTCTGGGTTGTTACAAGCTCTGTCTTTGCATGAAAGATGCTATGCTTTTGCCTAAGTCTAAGAGGCAGCTGTTATAATGTTTTTGAATTTCTTTTAGTGTATTTCAGTTCAATTTTAATGCCTTCTGGAGTGCAGAATCTAACTCTGTACGGACTGGCTTTGCCTATCTATATGTATATATCTATATGTTTTAATGTTCTAAATAAATAAAGTGAATTGGATTTGGTTGGAAGAAAACACTGTAACACTACCAGATGTTTCTATAGAAATCAGTATGTTAGATTTAGACTTTCAGTTGAGTGAGGTAAAGTGTATAATTCTCTCCTATAAGATCTTCTTCAACGCACAAATCAAGCATATCCTATTTTTAGAAAATAGAGAAAATATCCATGAGTGCAGAAAATAAACTTTACCAGCACACCATGCAAGAAATGACAAGATTAACGGGGAAACTCAAGTCAAGTTAAAATTTATTTCTATATTACATTAAAACAACCTCAGTTGACCAAAGTGCTTTACAGGGCAAACAATAAAAACAACATCAGACAGCAATAAAAAAAAAAACACACTCATAAGCAAAGTATCAAATAATAATAATAAAATTTTTGAAAAAAATAAAAATAAAATCAGTACCAAAGCCGTGTTTCTAGATGGTAATTTAATATATGACCAGCAGCAAGATTGGAAAAAAGGGGACTAATACGACCTAAGCACAAACAGCATCCAAATCAGGGTATTAGAGATTCAAATCATCTATAACCGAACTGCTGACAGATGCACTGGCATTGTGAGCTGAAATACTAATTGCAAATGTCAAACATAGATTTAGTGCCCTAATTTAATAAATAAAAATGAGTTATATAATTTAATGCAGGATTCAACATGCAGCCTGATAAAATCACATTTTGACAAGACCAGTTCTTATCTTTTGATGTGCTGATACTGAGGAATGGTTTCTCATCAAGTCTTTGTCTCAGTTTGGCACACAGAGAAACAGCAGTGCGACACCCCCACAGTGTTTTACAGCCTCCCTGTTGTGCTGGCAATATTTTTGCTTGTCCTTCATTAATCTCGCTCCCCTGCTTTTACCCCATTATGTGGATGCTCATTCTGTTAATGACTTGTTTAATCCAAAATTCAGCTTACCAGTATGAAAACTATGGAGACATGGTTGCTTACTAAATGATAGTTTCCCATCTGTCCTCTGTTGAACTGTAAAAGTGTACAATACTTCCCTCTGGTGTTTTAGTGTAAAATAACTGGTACAAATTGTGTGTGGATTAATGAAAAGAAAATTATTTTTTTAGAAGTAAAAGCACAGATTACAGTTAGAGTCTGATTAAAGAATTACTACAGAAGCATCTATACATGCTTTTTTTTTTTTTAACCAAGTCAAATCTAGAAATATTCATTTGCATTGTCAGGACTGTAAGTTATTACAGTGTTCAATGATTTCTCTTCATTTCCAAATATGCAATAATAGCGCAAGTGATTAAGTTTATCTAAAATCAACCTTATGTACTATTTAATTGTTTCATTTGTCCAATTTATTGTCTCATGTCATTTCATCAATATGGTGAAACACGAAATTAATAGGTTCCTACACAATTATTTCTCCACTATGTTTTTCTTAAGGTTGGACACTGCTATTCATTCCAGGTGGTTCACTGGAATTAATAGCATTTCAAATACCATATCTTTCTTGCTTGTAACTTATACTTATCTAAAATAGTCCGGAGACAAAAATGTTTATCTTTGAATTTCTTTAAACTGTACATCTGGGTAGAATTACTGTCTTCTTTGAGTTTTAGTGCTTTGAATCTCCTCTGTTTCAACAATATAAATCAAGAGAGAAAATTCTTATAAATTCAAATATTTTTCCACAACTTACCTTTTAAATTGGGGTTTCTATTTGGAAAAGAAAGAAGGTCCCTTGATTTGTCATATAATGAAAAGGTTCCTTCAACAGTTTGTTGGTGGGAAACTAATTCTCGTTTTATCAACAATTGAAGTTAGGTTTTTATGTTTATTCTGATATGTTTTGTTTTCAGAACTATATTTGAGAAGGAATTTATTATATTATATTTTTCTATTAAATAACTATTATTCTCAACATGTATTTGCAAACCATGTGGATTCTCTTAACCACATAGTGTTGGCAGACTAAATTGTTATGGGTGGCATCTGAGTACACCTGCGGTTAATGTCCAGTAGGTGGCGCGTTTTGACCGGATGTGACTTGCAGGGATCTCAGCTTCCCAACTGTGGGCGTTTTTCCCCCTCAATCTTGACTCCAGACTTTTTTCTTTTTTTTTTTTCTGGGTGTTGCCTGTATGGTTTACAACTTTGGAGTTTCACCGGGGTTTTGCCACTGACAAAGAAGGGCGAGTCCGATAATTCCCGCAGCGACTTTGTAAAGTTTTAGGCTTGTTTGTTTAGTTTCACGGTACTTTTCAGCAACACACCGGGACCTGTTTATTTTAGCTGCTGTAAGCTAGTTAGCTAACCGAGACCGAGCCGTCCGATGCAGGCCATTAAGTGTGTGGTGGTGGGGGACGGGTAAGGTTAAATGTGTTATTTATTTATTTATTTATTTAGTTTAAGTTTCCTTATAACCTGTTTAATTTTAAAGTTTAAGCTGCGTTGTAGGTAATTAATGTTAACATGGCTGTTTTGGTTGACCCAATTAGCAACAGTTGGCTAGCTGCTAACAAGCCTCAAATACCACGCCAGCAGAGCGACAGCTGTTGTTGTGCCTGCTGTCGGTCCAGCTGGGTCACAGATTTATCTTCATGACTTGGTTTGATGAAGCTGAAAGGGTCACAGCATGACATTTGTCAGACATGACGCAAGTTACAGTGCTGACAAGTAGTTGTATTTAATTATATATTTATTAAGATTGCGAGGCTCTATGATTGTGAGCTCTGGCATCTTTGTCAGAAAATTGGCTAAACAGCCTTGTGTATCATCAACCACAGTTTGTTAGGTTTTATAACATTTAGGCGTTTTATGTCTCAAAAGTTACTGTTAATTACTAAGATCAACTTA
Organism: Rhadinocentrus ornatus; assembly: GCA_037177495.1. Taxonomy (NCBI): domain Eukaryota; kingdom Metazoa; phylum Chordata; class Actinopteri; order Atheriniformes; family Melanotaeniidae; genus Rhadinocentrus; species Rhadinocentrus ornatus. Next base: position 17,081,594 of record JBAMHW010000024.1, on the reverse strand, counting down.
ACTTTATTCAGTTTCTGCATCTTATTCGCATAAATCCAGACAAATCTAGGTGTGTAACAGTGCACGATATTCCACAGCTTTGTTGGGGTTAAGATCTTCAATTAAATGAAAGCAGATAAATCACATCTTGAATCTTTTAACAAAAGTGAAAACAAACAAAAATTATATCCACAGATGTGAGTCACAAACCATCTCAACCTTGAAACCAAAATGTGCCCACAGTAATGTTTTGGTGTGGCTCTTTGGCAAAATTCAGGATATTTATGTCAATAGATGCTCATATCACATTAAGCTCATTGGCATAATTACTTACTGTCATTAATTCACAGTAAAAGAGGGTGCCAAAAATACACAGACAGCACAGAAATAGTGATGATAACATAACATTTGTTACCATCAGCTTTTTCCCTTTCTTTTTAATACAGGAAAGTATATAGACTTCCTGAAAGATCTAATCACATTTTGTTGAATTTGTGATTAATTTAAAAGTCCACAGTGCACATTTTGCAGCATTAATGTATTATTTGTGCTGTATGCTTTCTATATTCTCCCGCAGAAGATCAGCTAAGCTTGGATCCTTTAAAATAACATTTGATACAGAAATTTTCTTGCTATATTGAAGAATCAGAGTGAAGTCAGAGCATACTTAAGTTGTGCTCAGAACTACAAAGAGAGATGACACATATTAAACCTTTAAACGGCATTAAACCTGTCAGACTTGACCCGTTGACCTGTGAGGCAAGATGGGCTACACCCAGTATGTATACTATGAAAAATAGGAAGATATTTGGTTTAACATTTTACTTGAGAATGCATTGTTAGCATACAGGAAGTGAAAAGAAATGCAAATAAAGCCTAAATCTTCATTTGACATCAGTCTCTCCTTTCTCCTCCCAGGGCTGTGGGTAAAACATGCTTGCTCATCAGCTACACTACCAATGCCTTCCCTGGAGAGTACATCCCCACAGTGTAAGTCATGCACAGACACATCACGAATCGCCGTGGTCCTACTAAATGGTTATAATAATTAAGGGAAACACACAGAAGATGTGATGGACTCAAAGTGCATCTTTTTAATATGTTAGATATCACGCAATATAACAATAAGTCAAACTAAATTGATTTTAATTTATCACCTAATGTGCACCCCCCCTGCCTGCAGCTTCGACAACTACTCTGCTAACGTGATGGTGGATGGGAAACCAGTGAACCTTGGTCTGTGGGACACTGCAGGGCAGGAGGACTACGACAGGCTTAGGCCACTGTCTTACCCACAGACAGTATGTATATACACACTACATCTGTACACACACATTGATTAAAAAAAAAAAAAGCCAAGCTCTTTACAATGTCCGGTGCATATTTGTCTAAAACAGACAATGTTGGCATGAACACTGTCTTCCCTTTATGAGCATTGACTTGGAGGTATTCCTTGGTTCTAATGCTGAAGACAAGAGTCTCACTCTCAGCAGAGTAGAGCCTCGTATCTACAGTACCTATACACGGTCTGGAGGAGGGCTGAAAGAAGTGAAAAGAAGCTCATGTTTGCATTCTTTGTCTTCATAACAATCTGGCCACTGTGCCAAAGACTAGCAAAGAACCAAAAGCAAGAGTCATTCTGTATTTATCCAATAAGACCAGTCCAGATTTGTCTGGTTTAGTGAATCTGTAGTGAGTTAAGCTATGGAGTCTTTAGGATTATTCTAAGCATCATGGTTCAATTCCACGTGAGGTTGTAGATAATGTCACATAATGCCACTGCTGATCAAGTTTTTGTTATTATTGTTAAGTTTTGTCATTTTCCTTCTTAGGATGTGTTCCTGATTTGCTTTTCGCTTGTCAGTCCAGCTTCCTTTGAAAACGTTCGTGCCAAGGTGAGAACAGCCATTCTTTTGATATTTGGTTATTCGTTTAGATTAGCCTAGCTCGATCATCTATCAGTGTATGAGTCCAAGGTGATTAAAAAATTAACTGATGTTTTTACCTAACTAAATACAATTTTGGGAAACGAAATGTTTATTTCTAATTCTCATTAGGATGCCCCTAAAGTTCCAAAATGTATATGTGAATGAAAGTAAAATGAAAATGTTATAAAGGTTGTATTTGAGATATTTGTAACTCTGCTCGTTGTCACCATGCAGCCATGAAAGTAGCACTGCTCTTACATTGTCCATGCTACGAGTCACAATCTCTATCTTTCCTCTGCAGTGGTACCCCGAGGTGAGACACCACTGTCCCAACACGCCTATAATCCTGGTTGGCACCAAGTTGGACCTGAGAGACGACAAAGACACCATCGAAAAGCTCAAAGAGAAGAAACTCTCTCCCATCATCTACCCTCAGGGCTTGGCCATGGCTAAAGAAATAAGTTAGTTGTTGCTCCACTTATGTACTTTTTAAAACATTTCTAATGATATGTACTATTTCTGAAGAGGCTGTGGCATTGTTGTGTACTTGTAAAGAACTCATCATTTTGAGTTTTGCTACTAGAGTTTGTATTTAACACATTTTTTTTTTTTCTGTTTTTCCTGTACTTTTATTGCAATTAGGTGCAGTGAAATACCTGGAGTGTTCAGCTTTGACGCAGCGCGGCCTTAAGACAGTCTTTGACGAAGCCATCAGGGCGGTCCTGTGCCCCCCACCCGTCAAGAAGAGGAAGAGGAAGTGCACAGTACTGTAATGGAAGCCCACAAGGAGTAGAAAATCCAGTTACAGTCCGAACTTGGCCACTCAGCGTGGAGAAGATGCTGGCTGGGTTCCCACAAATAACTTGTCACCCTGTGTCCTTGCTTACGCAGGATATGCAGTAAATCAGAATTTCATCTGAAAGGACTTTACAGATGTTTTTTTATGTTTTCTATCAGATTTGTTTCTGGTTGCTCACATCTGTTCAGTCCGTTCAGACTAACTGTAATTAAGTGGTTTTTGCTAAAGCCTTGTTAGTGTGAAAGTGGGGGATTTTGATTTGGGGTTAATTAAGGAGTAAGAGGGATTATTAAATAAAAAAAGGCACAAAAAACATAAATGTAATTTTCCCCAGACATGGTGAAGAAACACAACTTGAGCATAAATTTGTTCTGTAGTTCCATCGATGTAACTATAGAAGAAGGATGTCCTGTGCTGCACCTTTAACATGAAACACTAAGATTCCTGCTGCCTTGACATTTTACTTTAACAATTTTATAGTTTTGTTTTTTTAATTATCAAATGTGATCAAGCGACCGTTTTGTTTACGTTTCATCTGATTAAACTGAAGTGATGCTAAAACTAAGTCAATGGTCACATTCTTCTATTAACACTAAAATGTTTTTGCCACCTTTGTATTATTTAGCCTGTACAGGATATCATGCAGTCATAAATAATTAGTTAGATCCTTTAAGCATTAAAAGGAGTGGAAGCAGGATTTAAAACGGTATATTTACCAAAGAGCAGTGAGCAGGATTTAAAACCATCTGCTTTGTATTACCAGCTAGTTGTCTTACCCCTAAAGGTTTCTACATGAATCCATCAGCCTCACTTTGTTACTCGAACACACAGTATTTTATGTGTGAAGGTACAAAGCAGCCGGCAGTGTTGTGGTTGCTTGATGTTTAATAATTTATCATCGAAGTTATACCCATCACCTTATCTTTTTAACCAAGTTCACGCTCGGAAACTGTTCTGACAGATTTATGTTTGGTATATGATGATCATGTTGACATGAAGGTGTGGAAACTTTCATTTGGACCCCATTTATTATCACTGTTTTATGAAGTTGATGAGCCAGTGTAGTAATATTTGAAGGTTGGAAGTCTTTTTAATGTGTTTGTTGTACAATATGAAGTTAATCAATAAATGTTTGACTAATGCATTTGTTTTTTAAAAGGAGCAATGATCAACTTTCACGTGTGCTTCGAAGAAACAATCTAGTCTCAATGTTTTGTCAGTGTTTCAAAGGCACAAAGAAAATGTACACTTGGGTTTATTTTCTTACTCAATGTGGTTTCATTTTCATGTAGTAACATGCTGATTTTTAAGCAAATAAATTCATTTAAAATGTTCTGTTGTACTTAATAGTTTTTCATATATAGAACCAAATTTAATTTTAAATTCCAGAAACTGTTTACATCTGACCAAGTACATAAATGAACAAGTACTATAGTCATGCCAGTGACATAGCTCTAAGTTGGCATTATTGATCAGTCTGCCACTTCATTTGGCATCAACAGCAGTAGGGCTGCAACGATTAGTCGACAATTAAAATAGTCAACGAATTAACCCGTCTACTATTAATGTACATTTTAGCAGCTTTCAGTTCAATAACATTTATTCGGAAATGTTTAACAGCACACTATTATTCGTTCTAACTGAAAAGAAAATACACTCTTTTAAGGATTATGATGAAGAAACAGCACAAAAAATAAGGAAGAGATATTTATCATAACCTCTTCTGCCTAAAACCAAAGAAGTAACATTTAAAATCCTAAATAAAATATATCCAGCAATTTATTACATATAAGATTTAAATTGGATAACAACTTGTGAAGATTCTGTGAAAAAGAAGAAACGTGTACGACTTCTGGACTGAACTTCAAGGGTGGCTTCACTCCAAAAGTATCAGAGTAAAAATTCTGAATGTGGGTGTAATGAAAACTGGTGTAATTTGAAAGAAAAGAATGTGGCATTTCTTGTAAATAACCTGATCCTGATGGCAAAACACTTCATACGTAAATGTAAGTATGGGAGAGCTAAACCAAACGTTTTGGGATGGAGGAATGAGTTTAGATCACTTGTAAAATCTCTTAATTTGATAACGACAAAAAATGCCCAAAAACTGTATTCCTTATTAGATGCATTCATGTTACTTAATTGAGACCCTGTGTGTTGCTTTACGGTTTATGAGTTGCGCATGCTAAAAGAAAGAAAACTACAGAGTGAGACATCATCTACTTTGACTATCTCTGCTGAGTTGCACATGCGCAATAAAGTTTGCCAGGGGAACAAAACGGCGGTAGAGAACATCAAAAGTCTGAGATAACGTCACATTAAATTTACAAAATAAATTAAATACATGTGAGATTTGTAAAGCGGACCTTGCGTACCATGGAAGTAAGTCCGCAATGCTCGAACATTTAAAGTGGAGGCACGTCGGAATTACATAACCTCGTGCAAGATTTCAAAGCTAAAAGTGAAATAAGAGCCATTTAATAATTATGAGGTGCATAATCCGATTGGTCGACTAGTCGATTTAATAGTCTGTGACTAATCGACTATTAGAATAGTCATTAGTTGCAGCCCTAAACAGCAGGTTAATGGTTGACATATAAACACTTGAAAGACATGACAAACTGCTTATTACTTGGAATGACTGCACCAAATGGTATATTTTTTTATTGTATATTTGTTAAAAATAACTATTTCAGTTTTCTGGCCAGACACACATTGTTTGCTGGTCATAGTGTTAATAGTGTCTATCTTATTAATGTAAATTCAATCTTCCAGAAATTAAAACGGTGGATTCAGAATTTGTTGCCTTTGGCTGTCCATTGGTCATAAACCAGCTTGGCAGACACAGCATCTTCAACTCCCATCCCTGTCATTGCAAACAGAAAAAAAAAAAGGAGACTGATCATCTTATAGCATTAGACTAGAAAAATAAACATAATGCCAAATGTAGACTACAGGGTTTACCAAGGGATTTGAACACAGTTGTCTTCTCCCTGTAAGCAGCTTTTGTCCCATTGATGACATCACCAAGCTCTGCAAACACCTCTGCCTGAAAACCAGAGATATACAATCATACCATTTCCATGTCTTCTGCAAAAGGAGTCTGTGATCTGCAGCTCAGTCCTCCAGTCAGGTGAATAGAACAAAAAGACTGACCCCAGAGAGGATGACGTCACCAGATTCGGTCATCGCACCCTCCCTGCTGTCCGTGTACACCACAGCGTCCTTCATCAGCACATCGTCCAGCTCCCGCCAGTCTGGCCTGCACGCTCCCACAGCTGCTCCATCAGAACACAAATGGTAAAACACTCCCCTTAAACAACCTATTGCATCTCAAATTAGCTTCTGCATGGCACTGATCTAAAAAATACTTCCATCTTACTTTTGTTTTTCAATGTGTAAATGTTTTTTCCTTACCTGCCACATGGGCTCCTTGTTTTACCCACTGACCATAAAGCACTGGCTCAGTGGATCCAGTTACTGTCACTATAGCATCTGCTCCCCTCACCGCCTCCTCCACTGAGCTGCATCCCTTCACAGGACCTTCGACTGAGTGGAGAAACTTCTCCGCTCCCTGTCTGGTGCGGCTCCACACCCGCACCTGAGGTAAAACACAGTTAATCAGCTGCTTAGTAGACTCATCAAGAGTTGTAATGTAGGACAATTCAGATGTGCAGCACTGATGCACAATGAGTGTCTACATGAGTCACATTATGACAACTACCTGCATCTATAACCTTTTGGAAACGGAGAAATAAAGTTAAAACTGAACTACAATCACTAAAGTATGTAAGAAGAAAATGGACCAGTATTTGAAGACTCCTTTCAAACTTAAATCTGAGGTTATATTTACTTATTTTCATGTGTTGCATTTGACATACTACACCATCCATCCATTATTTGTGCAAATGTACCTCTTTAAATGAAAAAATTTCAGTGAAAACATTATAATGACTCAGGGCCTGTGTACCCGTCCCCAGGATGGCCAAAACTTCTGCTCCAGGATTCATCAGCAGCTGCATGGTACACAAAAACAAAACATAGTTGTAAGTTAAAACAATAGTACAAGATAAAAAGAAAAAGAAATTGTAGGAAAAAAAAGTTGATAACAGAAATGCCTTAGCAGAGATGGCTGAGACAGCAGCTGTCCTCATGGCTGTGATGACCTCCCCATCCATGACCTGCAAGTTGAAAACATGTAATTTCTGTTCTGAGACAGAGCTGCATGTTTGACCAGTGCAGCTTCATCTGAACCAACCAACAGTTAAAGTGTCAAAATCATTGCTGCGACTCACAGCCTTCACATTCCCATACTCCGGATCCAGCAGCACAACTGTGGCTTTAACAGCCGGCAAACTGGAGCCAGCCTCCCTCTTGTAGAAGCACACAAACTTTGTGGATAGGACCCCGTCGTTCTCCATATACGTAGGCATTAGCCCCATGAAGCTGAAAGGCCAATGAGGGTCATACAGCAGTAGTCTACCAGGGTTTGATAAATGCTTTTTAGAAGCTTGATGCAGGCCTACCCGTTGTGTTTCTGCAGTGGGAGAGCGGTGCGCACAGGTTGGATCACCTCAGCACTGTCTCGTCTGGAGAATTTTCCCAACGCGTCCTCAAGACGAGGGATCAGGTCTCTGTAGTGCAGCAGATGTCTTACTTCATGCTCCCATATGACAACAGGAGGCTCGGCCATATCGTCTAATCATTAAAGGTAAATGAGCAACGGTGTGTTTAGTACAAAGGTGGAGCACAGTCCACAGTCAGAGTGAGTGGCATCCAAGAGAAACAGAAAAGTTTAGTAAAGTGCTCTCTAGAACAAAGTTATTACCGAGTTTAATGTACGACGGGAAATTGAAGTCAAAAATTGAAATCGCAACAATCTGTCTACCTCCGTTACTTAAAAAACAAATATTCACCACAACTTACACAGTCCACTTACGAAACCAGGGGACGAGAGGGAAAAAGTGAGATTAAATTTATTAGGAAACCGTCATTTTGACCAAACCAAACTTATAAAATGTCTTAAGGCCCATCTACGCACCATTATGTACGTAAATAGCTATTTCAAATGTTGTCACACGTCGCCATCCTCATACCTCCAAGCATGTTTTGCGTTGCCATGGTTGTTAAGTCAACTCCTCCACTAGCGGGCGGTGCTAAGTTCAAAGTTCACTCCCGCGAGCTGACGTCAAATTCAGACATTGTTTGGCGATGGTAATATATCGCTATAAAGTAATTTCCTATCGTCCAACATTCCCTAAACACGCAGTCTTTCTTCAAATGCTCGCGCAATTTCAACAGGTCTTCTTTCTTTGTCTGCTTTTTGTTTACCTTTCGGATTCTCTTCTTCTCAGGTTTGTTTCTTTCGCAGGTCGCATGTCAGCTATTGTGCTCAGCGCTGCCCCCGCGATATTCGGTGGTATTGCTCGGTCTTCTGCGTCAAGCGATGAATAGGTAAGCTTCCTGAAACTCCCTAACCCTAACCTAGTGGGCCTATACATAGATGTGTTTATTACTGATATCTATGGGCCTAGGTAGACTATGCGTTTTGGGTCACGTGACGAGCAACGACAGTACCATGCGCAGAAACTATTAAATTTTTTTTTTACAGCTCCAGAAATGTTAAATGCTTATATTGTTATATGCAAATTGAAGAAAAACTTATGATTTATAAAATAAAGATAGCATTTATTATATTAAACTTTCACAAATGTGGCAGGAGAAAAAAAAAGTCAGTCAGTCAGTCATTATCTGTACCGCTTGTTCCTATTAGGGGTCGCGGGGTGAGCTGGAGCCTATCCCAGCAGTGTTTCAGGTGAAAAAAAAAAGTTTAAGTCTAAATATTGATCCGCAACATTTTAATTTGATTGCTTTTAAAGAGAAGGCTTAAGAATAATATATGTTTATGTTTACATTTTAATTCATTTTTTAAAAGTAATTAAAAATTTAACATTTGACGTCAGATGTTGCATATCTTTAGTATGCCTAGCAGAGAGCAGAGAGTGTAGCTGCTTTGCAGCCTACATTGAGGACTGCTTTGGAGCCTCTGGAACTGATTGTGTAAAGAAGAATGTTGGATAAGTTGATAAACATAACAGGGGAAACAAACAAAAAATAAACAAACAACTGCACAATAGAGTGTTCAGTCAGAGCCTTCTTCAGCTTTGTTGCAAAAAAGAAGATTACTGGACATCATTTCTTCCCACAGCAACAGACAAAAGCAATAACTTTTTTTAATGAATGTGAACAAATGTACCTACTACACTGAGATTTAACTCTTACTGACATGAAGTGACACAGCTGCATCATCTGTCCTGTTTTGCTTTAGCTTGCACCTACTATAGCTTGTTTCTACTTTAGATAAACATTGTTCATTTAAAAATTACATGCCATGTCCTTTTTAACATATCATAAAAGTCTGAAAGAGTTCCACAAGGGCACACCTGGTAGACAATAAAAGCAACAAAGAATTTCAATATTTTATTTGAATCTTGAAAGAACTCACTATGCTCTTTAAACTTGTGGCTCTAAATTTACTTTAATAAGCACCTACATTAAATAATAATAACATGAAATAATAAATTTTCCCCTTTTTTAAGTCTTTCATGCTCTTTTTCAGAAGGAACACGAGGAGACAATTCCACAATACGTATGAGTTCCCTCGGGAGCATTATTACAAGAATGTTGCTCAGGAATCTTTCCACCTATATTTCCAATCTATGATCTCAGAGCGAGGCTTTGATGCTGCTGGGACTTTGAAAAAAGAAAGCAAATCCTGGGAATACATAAAATATCTGGATTGTGTGAGTGGACTTATCTGTGTTATTAAAATCTTCATAAATGAACAGAAAACTAAGACATGGGGGTATATTCCTTAATATTGTTGATGGGTTTTCTCTTACACTTGACTGATTTACATGTCACACAGACAGGAAGATATAGGAGATAAAGAGACACAAACTAGATTACATTTTTCTTTCTAGGGAAAATTAAAATGGTTTCTTCAGTTGTCATTTAGCACATAAGTTGCAGTTTTAATTTTACAACAATGCACATTTGCCCTCTTGAATTTAATGCAGCTAAGTGTTGCAGTATGCTTGCATTATATACTTTAAATGCTGGACTCACTTTGCTCAACTTGTAATAATCAGGTCTGCAGGACATCTGACTCTGATTAATACATTATAGAACAATGTTTCCATTATTTTATTTTTACTGTAATATTTGTACAGCCCCCCTGCTTTCACTATACTATATATATATATATTTTTTTTTTATCAAGGATTTCATCAGTATTTTCATATGGATATATGGGGGGGGGGGGGGGGGGGGGGCAGCCCCCCCTTTCCCCTACCCCACCCCACCCAGG
>JBAMHW010000024.1:17048824-17071419 GCA_037177495.1 Rhadinocentrus ornatus | reverse complement strand
CCCCCTCTCCCTCCCTTTCTCCCCCCCCCTCCCCCCCCATCACTCAATTCTCTTCAATTTAAATGAACAGGATATATTTATTACAAAAGAGCCCTTTCTGATTCTTTATAAGCATACAGCAGGCATCCAGAGCTTACTCTCATCAGTACTTTGAGCTAGCGCTCAACAATATCGAGATTATCACTCGCAATATTAAATGAGGGAATATTGTTTATATTGACAGCTTGTTTTGAGGTAAAATTATCTTTTGTTTTTGCATAAATGTATTTTTGTAATGGCCATTGAAAAGTAATTTTCATTCATTTTAAGAGCATTTACTTTAATATACAGCTACTTTCTTTTCAGTCTACTTCTGTAATGCACATGTTGACCCTTAAAGTGCATTTAGCCCTCAAGGGTGTAAATTTAAACAGTCTGGTTACTTGACAAAATATATATATTGATATATATTTGGTGCGATTCAGGTAAAAGATACATTAGGTTTATACTACTTTGAGCTGCAGCACTTTCATATTAAGCTAGGTTTGGTTTCATTACATAACGGCAATGCCTTATCATACTCATAGCTAAAATATTAAGACTATCATTACTATATAGTGGAAATACTCTAAAAACTAATTCCTCTATAATAAATACAGTTTTGTTAAATCTTTATATTACTTATTTCTATAGACAAATTACTGACAAAGACGAGTCTTATTTAAAAAAATTAGTTTATTCAGAAACAGGTGATGGTTCTTCACAATGATACACAGAAATTAAACAAATATTGTTAAAAAAAATGAAAGAAAAATATCTCTTCATGCTCGTTTTAAAGTCAAACATAAAACAATATCCGAATCAGGAACCCATCCACCCTTCTAAGATTTTGCAACAGAAATATCACACCAGCAGTCTCTCAATAGCCATTTGCACAGACTGAATCTGTGGCTTAAGCTGAGATCCCTCCTTTATTGTAACCGAGGTAGCAATGACAGGACGTGACACCCCACAGGCTCGGCCTAACGCCTGCTTGGATCGAACGAACACATATGGGACATTCTTGTCCTCGCAGAGCAGCGGCAGGTGGAGAATGATCTCTAGAGGTTCAGCATCAGCAGCCATGACGATGAACTCAGCTATGCCTCTGTTCAGGGTTTTGGTAGCTGGGGAAGAAGTAGAGTATGGTAAGCATACTGAGAATCACCTGAACATAAAAGAAAAATAAAATCTTTTCCTTTTGGTAGCTTTTGTTTATGGTAGTGTTAACATGCGTGAGCAACAAGAAGTCCATAGTTTCTAAACATTTTAAAATCAGCTTGATATAGATTTTAGAAAGACTTACTCTAGACCAGTGATTCCCAACCTTTTTTCCTCAGGGAGCCCCCTTCACACCTATACTAAAATAAGAGCCGTTCTTCTTTGGGAGCTGAGCCAAAAGAGCCGAACATCCCATCACTAGTGGACCCCCTTTTTCCACCCCGAGTTAATACCATGCTTGGTTTTAAGTAAGATTCTCACCATAAATAATGTATTCTCGTTGAGTCCTGTCCTTTGATAAATCCCAAATTAAATGAACTACATAGCCTTACCTTTTTTCCTTAAAATAGGGCCAATTTGAGGACATTAATTACAACAGCTGTAATGGTCAAAGCCTCAGGGACCCCTGTGCTCTTTGGAGGACCCCAGGTTGGGAACCACTGCTCTAGACTACATCTAGTAGTGCAAAGATAAAACATAGACACCAATATAAAACAATGTTATAACATGCTGTGACTATACTTTATATGATGCATCAACTTATATTTGTATTGTTTGTAATATTTGTCCTAAGCAACTATGAATGAGATCAGTTTTACCTGTTGGACTTTTGACCTTTTATGTTACTTTTTTTTCCATCTTAGGACCATTTGAATATACCTAAATGATCACTTAAACACAAAATAACCCTCTTTGGTGTTAAAGTAGCCACTTCCCATAGTCAATGGCTCATTACATGTTAATCAGCGTAAATGTCTTCATACAGACTAGGCAGACGTTTAGTGTTTACCTTCATTAGCCCCTTTCCTCAGCTGTTTGTAGTTGGATGCTTGCTGCACCAGGTCCAGGATGGTTTTGGTCAGAGTGGCGTCGGCCAGCGGGTAGGCCTTTGGGTTCACTTGGGGTTCGGTCTGATCATAACACACAAAAGAATTAACTCCATAAATCCCGGTTAAAAAAACAAGTACAAGTTCGATAGCGACATATAATCTTGAGCGTAAGGGCTATAATCCCAATCCGTTTCCATGATTGCTAATAGTTAGCTAGTCTGTTAGCTTGTTAGTTCATAAAAACACTCACCATTGTGGATTCTTTTTCTGGTATTCCGGCCCTCTCGGCGAAATGCTTCACGGAGGACTATTTTCTTCTACTTGACTGTTAAAAGGCAAAAAGGCGCCTAAACTTTTATTTTCAAATTTGTTTAATAGCGTTATAAAGTCTGTAAACTCTCCCGCATGCAACGAGTTCAAACGTTCACCCCACGTGTGGTTGTGATCCTGCACATGCGCACTGATCACATCAGCTAATCAACCGGAAATGCGTTTCTTCCTCTTTTGGCAGTGGTTATGTGCACAACGGATTAAATCCAATCCAATTCACTTTATTTATGAGGCACATTCTAAATTAAAACAAATGTGTAATAAATAGGTAAGCGGTGGGTGCTGATTTAATTCAAGATATACTTGATAAATTTACATTTACAAATAATAATGAAGATTGTAATAACAATATCCATGAATATTTGCCAATTGGCTCCTTGTCTTAGCCCAGGGAAATATTACACAGATACTCAAACAATACAAAGGAGATATAAATAAATAAAAAATTAAATTAAAAAGAGAAATCTGAGATGTTATATTAAATGCTCACAAAAAACCTGCCACAGATATATAAAACAACCAAAGTGAGACAGAAATAATCTGTACAATATCACAGCTATAATGGTTGTAAACTGTCATGAAGAGACATCAAAGGAATCATCATTGCTTAAAAAATGCAAAATGTCATCAAACATGCAAAAAAAATGAGTGAAGTAATAATTACCTAATTAAATTGAATGGCCCAATAAAAAAAATAAAAAAGTTTGATAAAATGAAATGAAATGATGACAAGAAAGAAAAAACCCTTGAAAGAATGAGCAAAAAAAAAAAAAAAAAAAAAAAAAAAACCACACAAAATGCACTGTTTTAAAATAATAAAATAAAATAAATCACAGACTGATGAAAAACAGCTACAATGTTATTAGCTGCACTCTGGATCAACCAAAATTTGTATCTAAAAACAGTTTGTGTTTTGTGACCCTTTTATTCAGGTTGTATGGGTCATTTCACAGAGACTGAATCATAATCTGGCACTAAAATTCACGATACCCATAAAACAGATATTTTAAATTTCAGTTTTTAAAGTGAGCATCTCGCCAGATTGACAGTGCCATTTGTTATTTAACAGACTGTTGTAAATATATAGCTGTATTGTACTTTTCCATCATTTTACTTATTTTCATTGCCTACGTTTTCCTCTACATTGCACACTTTTGTGTAACGCGTTACAGAAGAGCCAGCTTAAATTTTAGACCACGTCAATACATTTGTGCTGTTGAGATTGTCACACAACATTCATCTCTGGAGCAAAGGAGGGCGCGCGCTGATTCGCTTGGCTGTGCTCCTGTGAGATGAGAGAAGAAGACGCAGTGCATTCTGGGTAGGGCACTTTCTAGCCAGCCATATTGGTTCGTTGTCCTGGCTGAAGGAGAGAGGGGAGATGAAGGGGATTCGGGGAATTAGTCAACTATCGGTGAGAATTTCGTTTATATTTTCTTAATGTTATTGCGTTGGAACATACGTACACCAACAACACGCGGGTTTTACTCTTACCTCATTGTCTATCGATGAAAAAGACAATAAAAGGTTCCTGTCCGGATCAGCTGTGAGTGATGGGTAAAGAAACGAGGAAGCTGTCAGCTAAAGCTTAGCAATGAACCCAACTACTCCATAAAAAACAAAAACCTATTAGTCTCTTGTGTTTACTTGATTTAGTTTAAGCTTAAAACCTGAAGTTTGTTTGATTAGCTTACCACTTCATAAATCTTATTGCATAACTGAATTCGTGGTCCTGGCTTGGCTGCTGTTGAAAGTAATCCCCCAGCTGTAAAGGAATCATGGGTATTTGAATATTACATTTCTTTCAGCAGGCAAGTCTTCTCATCCATGCTAGTTCAAATGACATAAGCCATATAAGTGCATCTAGTTGAAGCCACCTGAACGGATTTCATTGTAAGAAAACAATGTTATCTTACAACAGGGGTGTCAAACTCCAGTCCTCAAGGGCAGCTATCCTGCAGGTTTTAGTTATTTCCTTGCTCAAACACACCTGAATAAAATCAAATGGATCTAACAGCTTCTTGTCAACTTCTTCACAATAACACATTATTTGCGTTAGGTGTGTTAGATCAGGGAAACAATTAAAACCTGCAGAATACCAAGCCTCGAGGACTGGAGTTTGACACCCCTGTCTTACATTGATTATCTTTTCTAAATCCGTTCAGGATAAGCTATTAGAATATTTAACAGCTTCATGGCTTTAGGGTTAATATCAGTCATCCTTTCATTTCAGTCTCCTAAACTTCTAATGTAATTATTTTTTACACGTTTAATTTAGGCTGTAAGCTTTTGAGCTTGTTAATGATGCGTCCATTGTTCATAGTTATTAATCAGCTACACAACCTCCCACACTTTGTGTGAATGAGAAGCAAGAGGTGATCATTTTGAAATAGTGGTAAAATTTTAATGTGCTTTGTATGGAATAAGGCTGTAGTTTTTTATTATTGCTCATGAGGTATTATATTTGTCTTTATGTCTATGGACATTATATGCACACATTTATATTATGCTGCATTAAAATGTATCCAAATCAAGCAGTGTTTTTTGAAATTGAAAATATGTATATAAATGCCCCTGCTCTAACAAACCATGGTTGTTTTTCACTGAGATGTCTCTCACTACCAAACATTTTTCCCTCTATTTTAGAAATATATTCTTCCCTTACTTGTTATCACTTCTGGCCAGCTCATTTGTGACTGGAAAAGTTGCTTACCCACTGTGCTGTCAGATTCAGTTGTAAAGATGGGTGTAATATGTATCTTTTTGATTGCACTAAATTGTGTCTATCATGTATTTTCCTGAGAACATAGCTGTAAATCTGAGGCAGGCTACAGTAGTAATGAATGATCATTGCATGTTTATACACTGATATGACAAAAACTATAAACTAATTTATCAAATTATGTTATGTCCAGCAAAGTTGGACATGAGTTATTCCTAACACAGCTGAGCTGCGTCTCTACTCTATTGTACAGGGGCTAGTATTTGCCAGTGTTGCATCTGATGTTTGCATACTGTAATGTTGTCCTGTAAGTGAACACACACTCCGTCTGGTTAGAAGTCTTTTAACTTATTAGAGAGCATGCTCAAACTCACACTGTCCTTATCAAACAACAAGCCAGCAACACATTAGTTGTAATGTCCTCCCTATTTTTCCAGACAAGGCTTTACGCAGCCCAGGCTGCCCGTAAGGTGGAAGTCATCGGGTTTCATCCTCAGGACGTGCAGGTCAGTGGTTGTTGACGTGTCTTTCTTTTCCACAGAGACGTTTCTTTGCGGCTGCCAGACAAGGCCAGTCCCTTGACCAGCCACTGGCCGGTCTCAAGCTCTCTCCTGGAGCTGCTCACTCCTACCAGGATGTCCATGTAGGTTGGGGAATGTCCTGAATAGCTGCCCTGATGCTAGATAGATCAATAATAATAATAATATAATGTAATTTTGGGTCTGAGAGTGAAACCCCTCCCTTATTGGAAAATGTTGCTTATGTTTTAAGTTTGTGCCATTTAATTCCTCATGGTCTGCTGCTTTTTTAATTCACTTAACTATATATCCACATTATCTTAGATGTGCCTTTCAAGTATAAGCTGAAGGTAGTTAAGCAGATTTCTTATCCTTCATGGCAGTGATGAAACTAAAGGATAACTCTACATATATTCTTCTGTCCAGGTATCCAAACTGCCCAGTGGACTGGTGATTGCCTCACTGGAAAACTATTCTCCAGCATCCAAAATTGGCGTCTTTATCAAGGCTGGTTGTCGTTATGAGACCCCTGAAAACCAGGGGGTCACCCACCTCCTCAGGCTGGCCTCCAGTCTGGTACGAAATGCTGTCCTCTGTTAAAATCAGCATTGTCCTCATCAGCTTTAATCCTTCTAAGCTACAGCAGTCAAAGTTACATTTTCGTTCATATTTATTATTTAGACTATAATGAACACTTTTTCATTATTGCAGACTTCCAGAATAGATAACCAGACACATCGTGGGTTTATTTAAGAGAATAACTACTTGGAGCAATAATGTCTACCACTGTCTCAGCCTGATATTGACTTACGTTTTCATCTTTCCAGACAACCAAAGGAGCGTCAGCGTTCAAGATATGCCGTGGTGTTGAGGCAGTGGGCGGCAGCCTGAGGTCAGTAATCCCACACGCAAATAAGAAATTTTAAAAAAGAAAGGGAAAAAAGTAATCTTGTAAAGATGACTTTGCCATAACTGTTCAATATTTTAATCTTTGTGTTAATGTGCAGTGTGACTTCATCTAGAGAGAATATGGTCTACACCGTCGACTGCTTGAGAGATGACATGTGAGTGTGTCTTTGAATGTTCATCTTGGTACTTATAGGAATAGACATGTTTTAAATATCAGTATTTAGAGAAAAAAAAAGTGGCTGTTTTTAAATTAATATGAAGTTCAGCACCCTTTATGGAAAACTGGGGAGGATCATGCTGCAGGTGGGAGGTATTTTTCAGGGTGTTTGAAAAGCGTCAGTACCTCATACCACTTTTATTTTTCCCTTTCTGTTTTCATTTTTTGGTCTGCAGGGATACAGTCATGGAGTATTTGATCAACGTGACAACAGCGCCGGAGTTTCGCCCGTGGGAGGTGTCAGAACTCGCGCCAAGAGTACAGGTGGACAAGGCACAAGCTGCACAGAGTTCCCAGATAGGTTGGCCTTTCTTTTTTAAACTTTCCACTGAAATAAAGGCATTGAAAATAAATTATTCTGAAACTACTCAGTTGTATTCCCACCTTTGTGCCACAGGAGACAGAATCATTCTCCTTTAGATGAGTATTAGATCAGATTTAAGCCTGATATTATCAGGACGAGACAAAATGCTGCAAACCAGCTCATCTGTTTGTCTGATGTAACAGAAATTTAGTCTCTCTTTTAGACTCACTTATCGTTAAGCCAAAAAGACAACGTTGAGTGTGTTGCCATTGTATTTGATCTAATTCTTGCTGTGTGCAAAGTAAATGTTCTATCATCAAGCGTTACTGCAGGCAGGTCAACCAAATACAGACAAATATGACAAAGAAAATTTAGTCTTCACCATTATGTGTTGTAGTTCCCAGTTAAGCCTCTCTCTTTTTCTTCCAGGTGTGGTTGAGAGTCTACATGAAGCAGCCTACAAGAACGCCCTGTGTAATTCCCTTTACTGCCCAAACCACATGACTCACAACATCCAGTCAGAACATGTGAGTATTTCTGTTTACTTTAGTAACACTGCTAGTTTTAGTTTACCTATTCTAAACGGTTCTGCTTCATTTTTTTCTCCAGCTGCACCAGTTTGTCCAAAACAATTTCACAAGTGCAAGAATGGCACTTGTTGGACTTGGTAAGAAGAATCATTATATTCTAGCGTCATTGTCTCAGAAAGACATCAGCACCCATGATGTTGCTTTATGACAGTGCTAATAGACACCTAAGCGACATACTCAGGTTCATACATAATGATAAGCTGATCAGTTTTGATTATAATCAACTTTTCTTCCAGGTGTAAACCATGATGTGCTAAAGCAGGTGGGGGAACAATTCCTCAACATTCGCGGTGGGGCTGGAACAACAGGGGCTAAGGCTCAGTATCGTGGAGGTGAGGGGAACAAACCTAAAAAGTACATGTTGGTTGCATGCAAACCTTTACTGAAAGCTTGAAATTGAAAACTTCCCTGCATTTGAAACACCTTTAACCCCAAGATACCTAATAACTCTGTAATATTCCCCATCTTCAACCCCAGGTGAGATCCGTCTGCCCAGCAACGCCAGTCTGGTCCACTCAGCTGTGGTGTGCCAGTCAGCAGCAGCAGGCACCAATGAAGCTCTGACCTTCAGTGTGCTGCAACATCTACTGGGAGCTGGTCCACATGTCAAGAGGGGATCCAGGACCTCCAGCAAACTGGTCCAGGGTGTTGCTAAGGCAACTGCTGACCCTTTTGATGTGAGTTGCAGCCAGTTTGTGATATCATCGTTAAAACAGTTTAGATGCCTACGAGGATCTTGTTTAGGCAAATATTACAACATATTTTTATTTTGTTTGTTTCTACTGTTACAGGTCAGTGCTTTCAATGCAAGCTACTCTGACTCTGGTCTTTTTGGGGTCTACACCATCTCCCAGGCAGCAGCAGCTAGTGATGTAAGTATGATGTAGTCGTGACACAAACCTGCAAAGCAATGAAATCAGGCTTTTTACTTTCTTTTTGAGAAATTACACTGAGAATATTAAAATGCCGCAGATCATTGTCTGGGACAGACCACCTCTAACTTTCTGTTTCTGCAGGTGATTAAGGCTGCTCTTGCTCAGATAAAGGCTGTTGCTGATGGTGGAGTCACAGCTGTTGATCTCACTCGAGCCAAGTAAGAAACATGGCTACGTTAAGAAATCAAACATTATATTTTAAGGCTTACAAATACTAGATTTTTAATAGTAATGGTCAGGACCACTGTTTTACTACAGTCATGTACTTTATCAGCTAGTCGGCAACATGCCATAGAGACTCAGCTGAACTCGTTCCAGTCTCTGCTCAGCTGTGGTTTGTCATGTGTCACGTGTGCTGCAGACAGGCTGAGATTTAAATAAACAATATCTTCAAAGTTAATCTGTTGATTTAACTTTAATTTCTTCATACCTAAAGCAACAGTTTTGCTTTAAAAGAAAATATGTACACTAAAAACTAATCTATAAAAAGGCCATAATGGGGCTTTAGGGGTTAGAAATTGTATATCTGTCAAAAAGAAAACACCAGCAAAACGTAGCTGTGCTACTGGTAATGCTATATCTAAATTAAAGTGAGTGCAAATATAACACTTGTCGAGAGGCAGTTCAAGAGTTCAGTATGAGAATAAATTAATCCACGTGAAAGCAACACCTTTACATTTTGTTTGTGCTTTAAGAAGCAGGTTGTTTCCTTTTACAAAGTGTTGGCAGCATTGCACAGTATAGATTCAGGAACTTTCTTTAAATGGGGTTGCTGTAGCTCAGGAGGAAGAGCAGTCTACCATGGAAAGTGGTGGATCGATTCCAGGCTTCCCCTGACTACATGCCTAAGTGTCCCTGAGCAAGACACAGAACCCCAAGTTGCCCTCTGTTAAAGTTCATTTTGTCATTCTCAGTTCTATCTGTATCAAGTTTAATGTTTATCTCTTAAAACTTGTGGCTGACAATGACGTTGCCATTCTTTCTTCTGCAGGACCCAGCTTAAGAGTCAGTTCCTGATGTCTTTGGAAACTTCAGAGGGTTTGTTGGAGGCCATGGGCACTCAGGCACTGATTAATGGATCCTACCACTCCCCTGAAGAAATCTCCAAAAGCATTGATAATGTCTCCTTGAATGATGTTGCTCATGTAAGACCTTTGGTTTCGTCACTGCTCAGTTATGTAAGACTAGATACTGTTTCTATGGCAGGTATTTAATTGTTTTTTTTCTTTTCACTTCCAGGCTGCCAAGAAATTTGTCACTGGCAAGAAGACCATGGCAGCTAGCGGCAACCTCAAAAAAACACCATTTGTAGATGAGCTCTAAAGTCCACCTCTTCTCCTACTGTACCATGATTGACAGCAAAGCAGAATTTGTTTTTCACCACATTTGAACAAAAGCAGAGGTTATCATTGTTTAATGCAATGCCATTGTTCAGAGAAATACGTCACCACTGGCTATTAATAGGTGTTGTAACAGTATATGTTCAGATGATGCTGCTTTGGTGCATCACAGAACTGTGCTCCACTCATCTGTCCACATTAACTGTATAGCTGATGTAAAATATGGAATAAATTCTATCTACCTTAACATAATTTCCAATGATTTGTGTCTTGGATTGTATAACTGGTTTTATATTGGCATAGGGGCAATTTATTCATATGATAGTTCTTTTTAATCTATTTTTATTGACCTAAGAATAATCTGAGGAGTCTTACTGGAGTCACAGCGCGCTCATGGCGCTGTTTCATGTCAATCTTTCCCTAATCTTGGGTCTGTGACAATATCAAACATGTTTGATATTATCAGTCAACAACCAACAGAGGAGCTCTGACAAAAGCAGAAACAGGAATCATGACAGAACACCGGAAAAAAAGGAAGATAGATGAAGAATAAGGGGTGACGAAACGTAGTAGGTGGACCATTCAGAAAGAGGAGCGGATGGTTACTAAGACGTAAATGTCTGCTGTGGATTTTTTATGTGTTCCAGTATAATGATCTAAAAAATAGAAAACTCATTCATCCCTCCAGAATTTGATGAGTCGTGTAACACCTGGTGGAGATGCAAAGTCACACTTAATGTGTAATTCTCTATTGATCCTGGAGGAAAACTCTCCCCTTGTTTGCTTTGCTGTAAGCAGATCAGCCCTGTTCCATTTCAACTGTCCAACATATCACAAAAAATACTAAAAGAATCTAGTTGTAGTCTTGTAAATAGTGATTCAAACTCTTAGTCAAATCTCAGTCAGACTAGGCTTAAAACTAAACATTTGTCTTTAGATGTGAGCAGGTGTGAGCTGATAGTTTTCTATAGTGTTTTGCAAATCTTTTTAAAGTCTTCTGATGTAAACCGAGCATAAGTAAAGGTAATATAGACAGTAGATTTTTAATACAATGAAAGGTAAAGTATCTGGTTTAAAAAAAACCAACTAGGCAGACTTGATATACTGGTGGTGTTTAGTGAACATCTCCATGCCATGCAGTAGGTATTGAATTTATAGATATTACACGAGAAATTGTAATTTTAACATTTACAGTGAGATTGCAAACAGCACATTACCTTCTGCATAAATTACGCTGATCCCAAAGGTATGTTAACGCCTGTTATTTACGTACTCTCGCGAGAGTTTCCTATCAAACAGGCATGGAGATGAAAGCTGACGATATTTCAGTTTCCCACACTGAGAGGATCATCTAGCACAGAATAGAGTCGTATCTATATTGGTAATAAAAGGGGGATTGAGTCTGGGTGTAAGATTTTAGTCGCTTGGAAAGCACTTTTTGTTTAAAAGGGGCGGTGTTTTCCCTCTGCGCTCGTCCGGAGGAAAGAAAACGCTTTTATATGGTGGAGAGAGATCAGGATTTACGCAAAGTCGGGAAATAAGTCGACTGGATGCGCGAAGCTGCTTTCACACAAGGATAATTGAGCATAGATTGAAGTAAACAAACTTACATTCCTGAGGAAATGTATTATTTTCCTCTTTAACATAACTGAGATGTGGCGGCGCATCCGGAGCTAGGCTTTCCATGAGCCCAGGCAGCGAGGGAGACTCCTCCGGGGCTGGAGAAGCACCAGCAGGTCGGTTTCTCGCTGACCGGCGGGATGGAACAACATGCGGGTTATAGTGACTTTTAAATATCCCGACACCTTTAAAGAAAAACGTGACACCGAGGCACGGAACCTGTGTCCACAACATGGATAAACCCACGGTGATATCGGGATGTCTCTTCCTCGCTGCAGACATTTTCGCCATCGCCAGCATCGCCAACTCGGACTGGATCAACACTGGTGAATCAGCTGGTATGGCGATCACACTTTATCAGTATTCTAACTATGTCGCAGGTCAGGTGTAACCCGGGTAAAAAACAAAAGTTTGTGAAAAGACTGGCAGACATCAAATAAATTAGAAAGCGCGTTAGTGTACCCAGATAACACTATGCTACCACCACCATGCATAACTATGGGGGTCCTTAAGGAAAGTTCTGTTTTTAGAGGCTATTGTCAGCATCTACTGGATCTTTGGTCACCTTCCTTTTAATTGGTAAGGCAGAGAGTTTAACATTTTGATATGATAAAGACCACATGGGAGCACTCAAAGCTTTATTTATTTAACTGGCTACATAACTTGGGCATATTTCTATCTCAGATTGATGTATAGAGAAGTCTTTGGACTTTATAATCCTTCCTCATGTGCTGTTTGAAGCCCTTCAGGTGTGTGTCCATTAGACTATTCTGTTTTTTTAATGGTGGACTCAGATATAAGTTTTAGAAACAGGCAAAAGAAACTTAAAGCAAACAGGATGTAAAGGAGTTTGAAATCCTACAGAGGGTTACTCAATTTGGTCCGACGAGGGCCGCAATCCAGCAGGTTTTCTATGTATCCTTCAACACACCTGCATGAAATGAAATGGATCTAACAGCCAATCAAGTTCTGCACAATGACTATTTAATTTGAGTCAGGTGTGTTGAAGCAAGGATACATACAAAACCTGCTGGATTGGGGCCTTCGTAGGACCGAATTTAGTAACCCTGGTATAGACATTGATCCATGAGACCCCCATGGATTTTGCAATATTACAAATAACCTCTGGCTCCAGTACTTTCATTCAAATATATCTGTTTAAAATGAAAGTGTAAAGGCATGTACATAGTCCACAAGAAGAAGGAAATTCACTTATTTTCTTGAGATGACACGAACAAAGTTCCTCCTGGCCAGGACATTTCATACTCCACAAAACATTGTTCTCTCTCTTCATGGAGAGAGAACAATTCAGTACAACAATGCAATAAATCTCTGTTCTTGCAGAGTACAGGCATTAAGTAAGCAATGTCTTATCAGCTACTTCACTTCCTCTAGTTCAGAGGTCCCTAACGCTGGTCCTCAAGGCCCACTCTCCTGCAGGTCTTGGATGTCTCTCTGCGACAACACACCTGATTCAAATTAATGGCTCATTAGCAGACTTTTGCAGAGCTTGTCAGAAAGCTCAAGTTGATGTGGTTTACCCACTTGGAAATAATTTTGTGATTGAATAGATACGTTTTTAAAGTAGGGCTGCTCGATTATGGGAAAAAAAAGAAGTTAGAATCCCAATTATTTTGATTGAAATTGAGATCTCAGTTATTTACAACAATTAGAGAAAGAGAGAGAGGGAGGGGCAACTGAATGTGTGACATGTGAAGCGTTGTCTGTGGTAATACAGATAGTTTCATTTCATCAAGTCCCAGTTGCTATTGTTTGTCTCAGACCAGCAGCAGCTATGTTCTGCCAGGTTTGAACTGGGAAAAATGACTGGAGACATTTTGTTTTCACGTTGAAATCCGCATCATATTCGGCTCTATGTTGCGGCTTAACCACAGGTCCATAGTGGTGGCGAAACAATGGACTGTAGCCACGTCCTTCACAACACCCTCATGACACTCATCATACAGGGCAGGAAGAGACACGCGATTAAAATAGTGACGAGATGGCAGTGATGCGTTTGTCCGAAGTGTGGGTGAGTTTCTTAAATCCCGGGTTGTTCACTGTGTTAACTGAACGCTGGTCTTTGGCGAGGAAAAAAAGATGTTTAACGTTTGTTGTCTCTGGGAGCTGGTGGATTATTTAGTCGCAACTCACAAAAATTGAACATTTTTCTATTTTCGTGTGTTGTGTTGCCTGTCGCTTGCCTGGAGGAGGGCAAAGTCACAAAAGTTCTATAGAAAATTAATGGAGAAGGATCGACGTCGCCTCCCGTGTGTCCAGCCCACTTGAGAGGTGTTTGCAACTTGAGTTGAATAAAAGCAAAGCGGTTGGGGCTGTGGGAGGAGTCTGCAGCAGAGCGCTGCAATGCCAGTGCTGCGCTCGATTTGCAACGGAAAACAGCACAAGAGTAAACTGATTATGATTGCCAAAAACCCAGATCATAATTGAGATTAAAATTCGATTCATCGCCCAGCCCTACCTCAAAGTAAGACTTTCTTTAACCAAATAAACATATTTTTGTCACATTTTTGCTACATCATCTTGTCCAAATGTTGATTCTTCTGGTTCCACAAAGCCAAACTCAAATCTTAAGAAAGACAACTAACAAACCAACAGCTCACTAAGCTTCTAGTGATACATAGTTTATGTTAAATGTAAAAGTTGCCCCTTTATGGCCGTTCTAAAGAATGTAAAGTAATTTGGCTTTGGTTGTCAGACCTTGAGGCAAGATCTGTCTTTTACCTAAAATTTCTTATTACCAACACGTTTATATATCAAAGATTTCAGATTTGTGTAATTGATTTGTTTGTAAAACTTTCTAAAACCATTTTTACTCTGTCCTATTATGCAATTGATTCCAGAGTGGCAAAAAGACTATTTATTATTTATGCTACATATTTATAGTGTTTAAAAAAGGCCGCACAAGTTGCTTTCTGAATTTGTTTTTGTGGAGATTCAGGATTTTTTGTTGGTATTATTGCAGCTGTTTCAGTTCTGTAGCATGCATGAGGAGCAGGAGGTGTACTGGACTTATTGAGTCCAAGTCCACAATCTGTAGTTCTGGACAAGACCTGAAACTGCATTCCAACAAAATATAAGGTTTGATGAACAAGATTGTTTCATTTTCAGTCAGTTAGTGGCTGTGCAAGCCCATCTTTCATCGCCATATTACGTTATGCTCATACAGCCTCCCTGGTTGTTACAGTGAACTAATATTTAGATGCAAAGTCCAAAGCTAAACATTGACTAAAACTGATGCAACAAACTACTAGTACTACAGTAAAGTGTGCACAGCTGCCCTGATGATCTTGCCCACCAACCGCCCTGTTGCAGCAGTACAATAAAGATAAATGTACCAGGTGTACTGAGATGTTCTTACTGGAAATAATGTGTTTATCTGCAACAAGGGGATTGTTGTTGAACAATTCCATCAACAACAATCATGCATCAAAAAAGGAAGTGGACTGAAGTTCAGAGGAACAGGTTTTACTTCTCATTCATGACCCTAAATGATGGTGTTAAATGACAGCTGTGAAAGCCCGTTGTTTTTGTCTCATTAGTTGGAGAGTAATTACCCGAAGCAGGAAGTCTTGTTTGGGGATGAAGATGTGTGACGCTTAATTAGGCCTCCTGGGAGTATAATGCTTTCCACCTGGAGAATTAAGGTTCTGCTTGCTCAGTTTTGACGTATTTGACTTTGGATTTTGGATGTAGAGTTGTAGACATAAAGGCAAGATTCAGTAATTTCCCATCAAACTGATAAATCTCTTTAGTTGGGGGTAATTTAAAAAAAGATTTTAATCGGTGAAACTTCAATAAATGAGCCCACGTTTACTCTATTTGTAAACTTAGATTAAAATGATTAAGGACAAGTGCTTACTGAGTATTTTATAGGTGGTCCTGAAGCTCTAAACATAGTTTATAAAACAAAATAAAAATTCAGAGAAAACAAAACACAGTGTTTAACTAAAAACAGAAACAGTGGCACTCCTGAAGTTTGGCAGATTTCCGCACTTTTTTGCCCTCTAATGAATTAGCATCCGTTTTGCATGTAAGCTAAAAGTCAGTCGGATTTTGGCTGTTGCCCCACTTTTCCTCACTTCTGCCCTTTATTGTCTTTGTGGGTTTCTCTGCACGTGGCCAGTGTTTTAAGTCAAAAATTTATTTAGTGTTGCTTTAATGCAACAAGAAAATAAAAAGTTCCACATTTTAGAAAAAAAAACACTTTGGAAAACAACAAAAAAGTAAAAGAAAAACAGACATTTTAATTAAAAACAAACAAAATACACAGAGCATGACAACGTTTCAGAAAACCTGAAACCTGAAAAGTCACCACAAAGTCATCTTTGTTTTCATTTGTTTAGTTTTTAGTTAGATTAGCAGGACTTGTGGATTGTTACAGTATTTTTTATTTTATCAAAAGTTTTCTTCTTGTCTTTTTGTCAAGCATTTTTGGTTTTGTGTCGTGAACCTCGTGGTCACTGTACATTTATCTAAACAAAACTCTGTAGCGCATGCAATGCGAATAGGAAATATTTCATGCCAAAGGTATTAAATTCCCTCAGGTTACCAAATAAATCTATAAATATTCGGGCCAGGGTCCTCACTCACTGTGGTGTGGAACTTTTTATTCAAGCTTATGTGAATAAAATAAGAGACATAAAAGTGGAGGGAAAAGAATTGTGGATAGTTTAGGCATCAACAGGCTGGTAATGAAGAGAAGCTTTTCTGTCTCTGGATCATTAGGATAAAGCTGTTAACGGTCCTTTGAGCTACAACAGATCAAATTAAATCATATTTTATTTATAAAGCACTTTTCATACATAAGTAGCACAAAGTGCAGATCAGAGTTGGTGTCATCATGTGAAAGTGTAAATACCACAAACTGAGTTCTGCGCTCCCTGACAACGATCATAAGAGGTCATAATTTTGTTTAAGTCACTGATATGAGGCATTTTCCATGGTCTTCATCACACTTAAAAAAAAAAAAAAAAAAGGCAAACCCAGCATCCTCATCACTTTTGTTTTATTCAATTTTAATAGATCTTTATGTCTTACCATGTCTATCTTTATTTCTTAAGCCACCCAAAATCTAATCAAAAGCCATTAAGTGGATGGAACTGGATTATAATAGGATTAAACTGGACTATATCTAATTTGACTCATATGGATCTTGTTTTACTTTGCCTTTAAACAGCCTTGAGATGACTTTGTTGTAAATTTAAGCCTATAACAATGAACTAGATTGATAGAATTGAAATAGTCCTTCCATTAACAAAACCCTTAACTTAATCACATTTTCTTGAAGAATAAAAGCCACTTTCCGGATGGGCAAGAGCCAGAAACACATTGGTCATCTGATTTGTAATTTAAAGGGAAATGAGTGCACTGTTTACATTGTCCCCCACCCTGTGGTATGAAGGAATAGGTTTAGGACAGGATATCCTGTCTATAATGATAGGTCATTTTGCAGGAGGATGTGGTTCATTGTGTTCTGCCTTTTCATGGTATCTTCCCCCACAGTGTCCGTGATCAACAACTCCAGCTTTATCATGCAGAAACTAAATAAGATGTTTTTTCTATTTTTGTCTTGTGGAATGAGCGGACACCAAATAATAAAATGCAAACTGAGGGGTCTTGGTTGCTTTAAACATCCCATTTTTATTCCAACGCCATAGATTTTATTTAATTTGGATCCAATTTTAAGGATGTTTTTGTGATATTTTGAATTTTAGCCATCGTGACAGTTCTGTTAATTCTGCACTCAGTAGGTTTAAATTGCCCTGATTGAATTTATAAAAGCATAAAATGTATGAAGCTTCTCTTCTGCGTCTTCTTGCTGTGCATGAACTGTTCTCTGGTGATGATTCTGGGAAAGAAAAAAAACAGAGGGAGATAAATGACATTGTGGGGGGATTTCATTATGTGTTTTTTCCATTCTCATTACGTGCATTGTTGGGGTGTTGCGTGCTGTGTAGCAAGACTATGCAGACTCGGTCTCTGCTGGGCACCATGTGTTTCTCTCTGTTGCAGGCAGAAGCCCACCTACCCGACATCACCATGCTCACGAGGCTTTACGAGTCAGGATGCCACTTCCGCTTCTGTGTGTGCAACGTGCTGCGGTGGTTCATGCTGGTGCCCTGAACCTGTTTGACGTCACATGTTAATCATTGCTGGTGGGAGAAGAGCTCCTGCTGCTCATCCTGGTATAACCTCTATTGACTTGTTTCCATACCAACAGGTTCCTCAGCCCCCCAGCCTCCACAGGGGAAACTCCTTGGAGGTCATCATGCTTTACAGCCTGTTAACAGACAAACGATGTCATGTGTTAAATGCACAGACTCAAGACTACAAGGTTGCTAATGCGCCGTTTTTCTTTCTTCACATAGGCTCTCAGACTATGGGTCTATTCCGGCAGTGCCAGACCATCCACGGCCGAGATCGGACCTGCATCCCCCCGCAGCTTCCCCGCGAGTGGATCACCACACTCTTCTTCATCATCTTGGGGATCATCTCCCTCACTGTTACCTGTGGGCTGCTGGTGATGTCACACTGGCATGAAGAGGCTACTCGCTATGCCCGATGGGTCGCCTTTACAGGGAGTAGGTATTTACTGCAAACTTGGGTCGTTTTCAGTCACAGATGGCTCCCGGGGACGTTCTCACGCATGTCCACAGCGTTGCAATAAATTTATTTCTTTCCTGAAAATGAGTAGCTTGGCTAAAGTTAGAAGCAGCTCAGGTGTTTGGGGTAATAATCGACAGGCTGTTTTACAGATGGTGGGTCAGATTTCCCATTTTCATGCAAGTTTAGGGATTCAGAGAGGCTGTGTGTAATTCTATCATTTTGATGTTGTGGACAGATGTGTGATGGGTTAATATCTGGTAATCAAAACTAAATCAAATCATTGTAAGAAGTTCTCTTTCTATCTTTTGTTTTTTCTTTTACCATTTCAGCCCAATGCAGCATCAGCATCTCAACATTTATAAACTTTTTAAAGTTATCAAACATAAATGCAAAGTCAGCACATTTTCTCAGGTAGTTCTTGAGTTTGTCAGCCTCGATGAAACGCTGTCATTATTCCAAACACGATTACTCACGCTTGCATGCAGATAGAATTGAAGCCAAAAGTTGCAGAGATGGTGTATTGCGTGTGATAGAGCAGTTTAGACTAAACCTTAAGTCAATCACAATCTCCAAAGACAAAACAGACGTTAAAACGATCATCTAACTTTGAGCCAGAAAGAATAGGGATGAATGGATGCAAAATCTAACCGCTTTTATTTAAGCAACAGCGACTGTTTGCAGAGTAATTAAAAACCTTTTAGTTTATAATTTTAGTTTAAAGCTCCGTTAGCTTTGCTCTGTGGCCAGTTACTCAGCAAAAACAATGCATGTCAGAATTGAAAAGTTAGTTTGAAATTAAGCTGACTGAGGTAGTTATGAACATCCCGACAAGGTGGGAAAGAGCTTTAAACGCTGATGTCTGGTTTACGTTTATGTAGAAATAAGTGTTGAAAATTAGGTCTTCTGACAACAAAAGGAAGAGTATTATTTTGCTCTATAGCTGCAGATTGTTTCTTCTGACATGCAATTGGCTGATCAGCAATTTGTTTTAACAAGCAACTGAACAGGTGTATCTAAAAGTGACTAATGAATTTTTTTAATAAACTAAACTTTTGTGGAATAAACAAAGTTGCAGACAGTGTTTTAATGGCATCGCTGGTCCAGAAAGGTTGTTTAAACTTATCTCTCCTGTTTATTTTGTTTCTCACAGTGGTCCTGTTTTGCATGGCTGCTCTTGTATTCCCAATGGGCTTCTACATCAGTGAGGTTGGAGGGCAGCCATATAAGCTGCCCAACAGCACAATGGTGGGCTCCTCCTATGTTCTCTTTATACTGTCCATATTCTTTACCATTGTGGGACTGCTGTTTGCTGGGAAGGTGTGTTTGCCAGGCTGAGATGTCCTCCTGTTTTTGTATCCTTGGAAAAACGCCAAAATGTGAGAGGAGTTTTGTTACAACAGACTCCTCTGGGGCAGAAATACAGCAGGACTGCTGGACAGATTGTAATTGTATCTCATACAGAGGAATGTTAGGAATATCAAGACTTTAAATGGGCCTTAAGAATTACCCAGCCATAACTGCAAGTATTAAGCGACAACTGACTCTTCTCTTTCAAGTCCTCGTACAAGAGGCACATCATTGATCAGACTCACCTGGAGGAACTAAACACTGGCCAGTCATCTCCAGTCTTTCCTGACCTTTGTTACACGGAACTACCTGTAAAAATATACAATAAAGTTTATTTTATTCACACATTCTATTTATTTAACTGTCCTGTTTTGATGCTTGTAAATATTCTTTCACAGACTTTCCCTACAATGTGTGGTGAATCACCTTGCCTTAAGTATCTGTTTTCAGATTACTTGTTCAGTTTAATGTCATGTTATCAGTTTCAGTTCAGTTGCATGAAACCGTTTAGCTCTGAAGACTTACGTGGCAGGGTGGAACAATGGGTTTGAATCCACAGATGCAACTGAGTCAGGAATCTTTGAGCTGGAAAGTGCTGGTTAACACTCAGTTAACTCAAAAAAAGGGCAGCATAATGAACCTCCCATGGCCTCTCTCTCACAGCATTGGTAATGTAGTGAATGTATTTTTTTGAAGACTTTAATTATCCCAGCACCATAAGGACATGATTGAGCTCATGAATTAATTCAAGCACTTGAGGCGTTGATGCCTGTGTTAACGTATCAATGAAAAGAGACAGATTCTGTCATTGTCTAAAAGCCGTGTGATGTTTGTGAAGGAGCATGGAAGTTGTCTTCTCATATAAATATATGTATATACTGGTAATTAAAATGTCTTTGTCCTTTTATTTATTTTTATGTCAGAAAGTATGAATTCGGAGCCAAAGAGACAAACATGTCTAAACTACTCGTATTTCAGATACATTACAAGATTCTTGCAATGGCCAAAATCCTTTATTTTTCTACAAATTCACTTTCATGTCTGCTGCAAAATCTTATCATTGCATCACGTGCCTGCAAAGAAACGCAGGATGTTTATTTTGCCACATCTTGAAAGGTATTCAGCAATGTGTGTGTTTCCTTTTTCTGATAAAATTCTGCCATCTATGTCTGACAGCACCTCAAATTTAGTTGTGTTTAAGCACACTAATGTCTTAGTGTATCTTCTTTGTTTTAAGTCTAACTCTTTAATAGCACAAAACAAACTGTTTGGCAAAGTGACCTTTGCATTATATTAAATTGTCAGTGTGGAGCATCCGCTACATTACATGCCTGCAGAAATAAAGTAACAGAAGTAAATCACCGCTTCAAAGAAGTATTAATAAAGGGAGTTCAAATAACAACTTTATACAGTTTCTAATAGCCAAAGACAAATTTCCATTTTGAGAATGAAATGGACAATACATTAGTCTGAATCTAAAGCTGTAAGTGCACGTAAAAATAAGTTTACCAGTACAATGTGTTAAAAACATATCAATATGCTACACAATACATAATACACGACGCATACATAAGCAACAAATATAACTTTTACCATTTACTATAAAAGTAGTCAATGTTTAGATGAAATAATGCCATTTTAAAATGTATTTGTAGTATTAAAGTAATATCAAATTGTCTGTTTAGTTTAGGCACAGACTACAATAGAAAAGAAACTTCTATTTACACCACAAGAGGGCGAAATTAGTCCATTTCTTGACTCAACTTGATTCACCAATCTGAGGCAATATTACACTTAAAAGACACCTTTATTAACCTTCTTGTGTAACAGTAAATTAAAAAAACACTCTTAATGAAATTATATTGTTTGTGTTGCTAAAGGAGGTTTTGACCCAGTTGTAAAAATAAGATTATAAAGCAATAATTAAAGCCAAAATTGAAATCATAAGAGCACTTGTCATCCAACACATTAACAGCCTGCTCCTCTTCCAATTATTTAAGCTTTACTGGATTCTCTTTTTGTGTTGTTTTCCTGTATACCTGCACACAAACACAAAGCTGGGCATGTCCAGCGTTCAATATAGAAGTGGTGACTTGAGGAGTGCGCATCTTCCAATTTTCAGTAATTCAAGTTCCAGGTGACATTTTTGGGTGAAAATAAGTGATGAAGCAATACAGATGAGTGGCTTTCTGAGGAGGAAGACTATATATTGTATCAAGACACATCTGATGAGGAGGTCACCGTTAGTAAAGTTGCTACAACTGAAAGATTAAAATCCAAAGATGGTCAAATCTGTTGATCAGGACCTGATGATGCACATGGCAGGTCAGCTGCTGCAAATGTCATCAGAATGATCCCTGGAATCACAAGGTTTACTGTGACAGGAGTCAGTGACATCAAGACATGTTTTGAGCTATTTATGCCAACGTCAGCAAAAAAAAAAAAGAAGGCATATTTGCTTTAAAAAATCTCAAGGAAAAAAAGTGCAGAAAAAACCCCAACTTTTTTGGCCTTTTTTTTGAATGGGTCAAAACTGGCCTGTAACACCAGAGATTACTATAGGTAATACTGAAAAGAAAAAATAAATTAAACAAATGTATTTAAGAAATTCATTCTAATACCTCTCAGTAATAGTCAGGTTACACAAAAACCTTTTATTTATATTATTCTTGTGAGGTTCATTTTACCCTCTTTTTAAATGAAACCAAGGTGCAGGCTGACAAAAAATGTCCCAGAGGCCCACACCGAAAACATTAAAATCAATATATTAATGAATAAGAAAGCCTAACAAGGTAACCAAGAAATAAGAAAGAAACTGGATGATAGATAATTGCTTTTTGTGTATTTTATAGCAGATTTAAGACACTGGTCAGAACTGACCCGTTAACACAAGAGATGGAAAAAGAAAACTAACACAAGAAGGTTAAATCAGTCCCCAACAACAGTCCAGCCTTAATTTTCTTTCAGATCCTTGTAACTCCCAGCTGTTCACTTATAGCCCTACAGGTCTTAAAGCAGATCTACGTGGCAGAAACGTACCTGACTGTGGTACCACCCCCCCCCCCCC
>JBAMHW010000024.1:17025192-17043600 GCA_037177495.1 Rhadinocentrus ornatus | reverse complement strand
TCTGTAAAGTCCTCTGAGACAACTTTGTTGTGATATAGGGCTATACAAATAAACTTGACTTGACTTGACTTGACTGTTAAGGACATAAAGGGCTAGATTTGATTAAGAACTGCTCTGTCCTCACAGCTAAGGCACGCCAGGACTTATCGCTTTTAGTTTCTATAGGTAGTTATCTATGGGTAGTTATCTATGGGTGGTTAAGTGACCCATAGAAACAGCACAAGAATAAATAATTCTAGATATTAAAATGCTACCATTTGCTACCATAACTGTGATTTTGAGATTTCTATTAGTGACTCCAACACACCTGACTCACTAATTTGAGTCAGGTGTGTTGGAGCAGGGATACATTGAAAACATGCAGGACTGTGGCCCCTCGTAAGACAAAACTAAGTAGCCCGGAGCTAGACTCACATGAAACTCCGCACATGCTATTGTTCAAGTGAATCAAGTGAAGTAGAGGATGTTTTGACATGTTTAAAAAAAACTATTGAATTAAACATCACATCTTTTCAGGTTTCAACTTCTTCTGGTCTTAAAATGGGAAAAAAGTACAGTAAAAAATTTTGGAACCCGCCGTTTGTATTCAGTAACACCCCTTTTGGCAAATATTTCAGCTTGAAAACACATTTTTTCTTAAGTAGAGGAAAGAAGAAAGCACAAATACCATAACATATACAAACAAATAACTCAGCTGTGCTACCTCAGCATATGGGTGTGCAAGTGGGGAGAGGGGTGCCTCTGTAAGACTCGGTGAGTATGTAAATATCTGTAGTTTGTGTCCATTTTATGATCTGGAAGAGTTCAGTTCTTGTTTGGGGGCTTTCCATTAATTCTTCATTCGAATGGCGTCTAGTTCTTTGAAATTCTTGCCTCACTTGCTAATCCAGCTTCTTTGAGGTCTATCCAAAGTTTTTTTTAAAACTAAGACTGAGGGCCGTGGCAAAAACTGACTTTTTCCACTTGAAAGGGCCTGTTGTGAGCTTTTAAATGTGGGTTCATTGTCCTGTTGACATAAAGGCATCACTTTTCCATAGTCAGCTTTTCTACTGGTTATGTGATGTTTCCAGAACTTGTTGGTATTTAATCAAATCCATTCTTTCATCTACCAATCACTATTCGTTGTGCCACAGGCTGCAACGGAAGCAAAACAAACATTGCCGATTTACCCACGTGCCTGACAGTTGGTAGGTGTTCTTTCATGTCCAGAGTCAGTCATCAGCGGTTAAGTCTTAAGTCTCATGCAGTCCAACAGTTTTAGCAAAGTTTATCAGTGTGTAACACCCCACTTAAACATCTGGGAACGGAAGTGGGAGATGAATGTTGTCATAGTCTTATCGGATATTCTAGCTGCTTAGCATTCCTTCTTTGTCATTTTTCATGTTTTTACTCTTCTACTGTGAAGCCCTGCTATGGCTGTACATACAGCATATGGTTTGGCATGGTCTTGCTGAATATTAAAGGCCTCCCCATGTTTTCTGGATGTGGAGCAAATGTCCCTAAAACCTTTATATTCTCTTCAGTGCTGGTGGTGATTTTCTAAATGTAGAAGTTGTCGATTTGAAATGCCCTCCATACTGTTGGTGATAAGGACTTTAGATCTGAGCTCTGATAACAAGCTATACAGTTCCCCCTTTGTTGTAATGCAGAGGACACAGAGTGAATGATTTATTAAAAGAAAAACTTTGCCTCAGTCCATTTTTAACTGGCTTTGTCTGTTTCAGGATATGCTCATAACTAGAAATGTATTCCTGCATTTATGGGAGGCACAGGGAGCTATGTTCACAGACAGCGATTTTTGGAAGTATTCCTGAGATCATGCAGGGATTTCCATGACAGTCATATTATTCTGTAATGGCAGTAAAATTTGTCAACATCGTTACCTTCTTGGCAGCCAATTACAAGCTTGTGGATTTTGAAAGTTTTCTCGTTTAAACCAGTAAACAGGGAAATATATTGGCTTGGTGAGGTTGTAATCTTATATCAATAAGCAAAACATAATGGACACTTACTTATAAACTTGGCTACTTGCAGTATTTGTTGACTTTAAAGGTTTTCATTTGTGTTGCAGTACCACTACCATCATATGGTTCGTAGTGACGGATTGAGAAGATAGCTGTCAGAAAACTGAGTGTTCTTTCATTTATATAATTTAAGCAGCTCTGTGGTATTTACAAGGAAATTATACTACCACTGAGTCTCATCTTTCTTTAAAATATTTTTATTTTATAAGTAATGATCTTAAAATGTTTTTTTGTTTATCATTTATTTTACTTAATGGGTTGTAAAACAAGTGTTTACAAGAATAACATCAGGTCCTCCATAGCACCTGAGGATGGAAGACACTGTGAAAACAGACCTGAGAGCCAGAATTAAACCTTGACTTACTGCAGATGAAGAAGTATGTGGCTGTGCCCGTGAGGAGGAGAGGGCTCCGAGCCAGGGAACTGACCAATCCGCAGATCCCTCCAAACAGCAGCAGGACCAGGCTGAGGGGAAGCACCACCACTATTGCACTGTGCATTTCTGGGACATGAACAGATGGAATATGGAGCATCAGCGAAATTATGACTGTCCTGACACTAAAACTTTATTAGCAGAGGACTTGGAAATAAACAGACGGTTTTAAAACCGCTGAAAGAGGGACTCACTCAGCAAGCGCTGCTCAGTCTCGGAGTATCTGGAGTAATTAGCAGTAAAAGAGTCAATAGAGTCTGCGTGCATCTTGCCACCTGAATGTAACACAAACAGGTAGAAAGCACAACGTGTCTGGATAAAACTACAATCCACTACTATGTCATTTAAAGTAATCAAGCGCTACTCCCTGTGACCAAAAGTTAGAGATGTTTCAGCCTACCTCCGTTGATGCTCCATAATCCCGAGTGGGAGTTTATATCCTCAGAGTCGTTCGCGTTCATGGGATTCATTTCTATTATGTACCAATAATCGGTTCCGAGGGAAGTCGCCAAAAATGCGAAGCTCAAAATCCCACAGAAACCGGCTATGATCACCAAAGCGCCAAAGGGTGGCTTCATCTTGTCCAGGTAAAGGATTTACTCATGCGTAACGCAGGGTCCCTGACGGTGGTCCAATCTATGAAACGTTTATCCCACGTGAAATTTGCGAACACGCTCACAAAACTATAAACTAATTTGTAGAGTCGATATTTTCCGAGAAAGCAGTTCAGGAGGTGGACATCAGCTCATCCTGACCTGAATGACCGACTATTATTGCTGCGCTGAGAAAATTCCGCTTGTCGGGGAGGGACTGGTACTCATAGAGAAGCGCGCGCGCGTTTATGCCAATCAAAGTTTGGGAAAACTCTGCAGTCATTTTGCGCTTTAATCAAGTGTGATGATAGAGACGGATGCATCTTGACCATTTTTTAGGTGTGAGCGTGTCTGTGTGTGAACGAACACAAAACAGCTGCATATAAAAATTTCTTTGGGCTTAAACCCCCCCAATTATTTATCATTACTAACAACAAGAAGGATATTTCTCTAACAGCTAATAGGTTAATGATTAAAGCCTACTCTTTTATTACCTTGGTGTAATTGCACTTTAAAAAAAAAACAAAACAATATAGATTAAATCCGAACACATTTAATGAATAAAACAAAGCATTTAAACGATACAAAATATACACAGTCACTAGGCAGCTTTTCTCCCTCACACACCGCCTATCTCATTCATCGGCATCTACTGCGGTGTCACTCCTCTTCCATGGCAGTTTTGATGATCTCTGCTCTTTTCAGTTTGGCCGCCTCCACAAACTTGGAAATGGCATCATTTCCAGTCTTAATCTGTGTGTAAAAGGAAATGAAACATCATTTACTATTCAGGCTGTGCCATGTTGTTCTTCTACAACTACTTTGGAGACACCAATCTTGTTGCAAATAATTTACTTGTCAGACATTTTTATAACAGAAAGAGGAAGATTAAAATGTGGTTAAAAATGCTATCAGCACAGCACAATTAAAATAAATAATTTAGACATTATGGTTCTAAAATAACATACAAGGATGCTCTTGTGTCTCTCCTTCTGCAGTTTGAGGAATTCTTCCACAGTGAGCTCTTCTATGTTTTTCTTCAAAGCGATGAAGTGGCAGGAGGATGAATGAGATTTGTGCTCCTTTCTAGAGACAAGAAAAGAATAGTGTAAGTTTTGCTCATATGAGCACTTACAGATTTATAGTCTTAACATGAAGTGTTGATGTATGCCATCACTGCAAAATTATATAACCAGCCAAAAATCTGTCAAGTTTATTACATTTTACGAAACGTTCCTTTAGTACTGGGTAATTTCCACCCTTGTTTACAGGTTGTTTAATATTATTTTATTAGCAATCATCAGGAGTGTGCGCTACAAACAACAGATTTATGTCTTTGTGAGACAACTTCAATGTAACCCAACCTGCTCTGGTGCAGAACACAAGTAAAAGCACCCTCATCCGACCAATCTATTCAAGTCAATTTTATTCATAAGCACATTTAAAAACAATTAAAAAAGATATTATGCAAATAAAAGGAAGACTAAACAAGAATAAAAAATTATAAAATAAAATAAAAAAACAAGCATCAAACAAAAATTCAGCAAGAAATGCCAAAACTCTGATTTATAAGAGTCTTTAAACAAAATTTAAAAAAATGGCCATTGTTATATAAAAAGGGGAGGCTGTTCCACAACTAAACCTTTCAACCTTTACACAGTATTTTCATGAAAGATATAGCCTGAAAACCACCAACTACAAATAGAACTAACATTTACAATCTGGTTTGAGTGTTCTTCATTTGGTGGAAACAGCATTTAAAATGCTGTGATGCATCTAACAGAACAGGACGTTTTTGAAAGCCTAAAGAATAAGATTGTGAAGCACATTTGCTTGACATAATACACAATACTTAACCTTTATTAATGATGGAGTGAAATCACTTTATTCGTTTACACATTTCCACAATTTCCATTCTTTCTTTTTGCCTGCTTTCCGTATTGCTTCGGCAGCAGCAGCTTTGTTACAGGTCTGCTTTAAAATATCTAAATGCCCATGAACATTTAGGGTTACAGTTTGTCCGTTTTATTAATAAATATACAATTCCAGGTCCATGGCTGGAATAGGTTTTCTGAAACCGTCATCTATTTTAATATAAGCATACACACATCCAGAGGTGGAAGGACTTGGGTTTGCCTTAATGAGTTTGATAACCAGCGTTGTGATACCACTCAACGTGATCGCTATTGTTAAGGCCCATTAAGCCAGAGAACCTAAATATACCCTGGATATGCTGAACCTGCTTTGTATTACTGCCCCAAGCTCTCTCATGCAATAAAAGTCTGTCATCAGAAAAAACAAAACACTGAAGGCATCCTGTAAGAGAAAATTTGTGTCCCAAACTGAGCAAAAAGTTGCACTCATGTTTCAATTTTAATTTCATTGTACTTCAAAACCTAATTAATTACTTTATATCTACGTTATAGATTATTAGTAACTGAATTCTTTGCTTTGCTTTTCTCAGACAGGCCGTTACCTTGTCAAAAATTTAGAGGACAATGCATTTATCCATGCATAAATCACTAAAACAAGTGTGTTAAAAAATGAAGATCAGCTTAAACTGAGAAATTTAACTGTATAAATCTTTTATTATTTTAATGGTCTGTTAAGCTGTTTTATTTTTAAGTGAAAACACATGTTTCATTCTTACTCTGGGTCATCCTCTGGTTCCCAGCCCTCCAACTCTTTGAGGCAAAAGAAACACATGGCGATGTCTGGGCTGTTCTCTGAAGGTGTGTGGATGAAGCCAGCCTTGGCCATCTAAAAGAAGAAATGATAGGACAGCATGGATTGGGGGGTGGGGGGAGTTATATGCATATATTTTCAACGGACAACTTTTTAGTTCACCGATTATGGGTCAATACAGTATATGAAACAATCTGAAACAATCAAACCTGCAACCATTCTGCAACCCAAGATAGAAAGCAAAAAAAGTACAGAAAGAAAATCTTTATGTAGTTTATTAAATGGTCTATTACTTCTTAGATTTAATATAGAATTTAATTGAAAACCTTATGGTGCAAGTTCTTGTTAAGGAAACAAAACAGTCTTAGATTAATTCGTAATAAAATAAAATAAAAAAAATTACCAGAGCTTTTATCCATCAGTTTTTTTTTTAAATTTTAATTAAGAGAATGAGTAATTGTTTTTCTATCGGTGTAAAAACAGGGACTGTGAACCAATTTTATATAACTAGAAAATGAGTCCACAGGAAAATAGAGGTGGCCACTTCTGGAAAATAAAGTACATTTACTGAGGTTTGAATTCAGTGATTTATAATCAACTATAAGAAGGTAATATTGTACTTCCTTCTCTCTTACATTTGTCAGCTTTACTTACAAGTTTTTTTCTAAGATTTTACATAACTGATAACAAAATCATGTGGAATACAAAACAGTGTTAAAGATTAAATGCAATTTCCAAATTATGTCATCACATACGACAAAAAAGTGCATAGTTACGGTTACAGTTCAAATGTTGCCCCCTCCTTCTAAACATCTCACATGAATGCGTACATGTGCACTTTTGTTTAGGCATTAAATATTATATGCAACCCCCAAGCAAAGAATAAGAAGTAAAAAAACAACAAAAAACATTCATACTATTGGTTGCTGCAGCCAAAGGTATATTGACCGAGTAAATACAGTAGCGTCAAGCTTAGCTTTTATCTGAGCTGCAGTGTATGCAGTTATGCTAGTAACAACATATACAACTATAATCTTCAACCTAAGAGACCTTTATTTTAATTATTTTAAATCTACAGTTAAACTCTGGTTAAAACGGCAGTATCTGCTACTTGAACACTAATTTATAGGTGACTTTGTGTTGTTGTCGAGTGCTAAAGCCTTGCTAAAGAAAGCCAAACTCAACCGTATAAACGTCCACTCACGTTCTCGGGCGTGCAAGCGCAGTCTTCGTCGAATGGCCACGTCTCGAAGGTTTTTAGTCTGTTCTCATAAAAGTACATTTTGATATCTTCTTCGCTGAACAAGTCCATTGTATTTACTAATAAAATAAAAGTTCTTATTACAGCTAAAATGTATTACCTTCGAAAGCAATCGTTCAGAGGGCGTTTTTAAATTTCGGCGGATGTTCACTTCGGCTGTTTTGATTGGTGGTTAAAGACCACGAGGGTAGACTAACTTCTTCTTCGTGGAAATGTCTACAGAACATTAACCTGTACGGAAATAGACCAACAGGGTCTCTGGTTATATTTAGACACGTTTTAAGGATAAAAAGAATATAATGCTAATGTTTGCTACTGTATTTGAGCTTCAGTAAAAGAACACTGAGTGCTAAACTACAACTACCATCCTGCCATCATATTCCCGCTTATTTTTCTTGGGGAATGTAGTTCATGACTGTCATTAGTGGAAAACGTGACGTACGGTACTTTTGCAGGTTTCTTTTTGTCACCAACCGACCAGGGATTAAATTAGTTCATTCATCATAATTCTGTAGTCTGTTAGCAGTGTGATGGTTTACTAAACGCTCAGAGAGTTTGTGGTAATGGAAGGACGATGTGCTGTTGAGACTTGGACTGAATTTGGGTTTTTGGGAACGTTATATACACCGAATATCAAGTATGGTGTTGGAACAGATGTTTTCGTCTGTACTGGAAGCGACGAGGTGTTTATCTTCAGTGCTCACGAGAAAAAACTCACGGTAAGTAATTTGTTTAGTTTTTGGTTTTTAAATGTTATTATTATGATATTATTATTTTTATAGTTATAACCATTGGCTGAATATCCAGTGTTATTTTCACTGTGCAGGGTGTCCTCCAGTTACCTGGTCCTGTGAGTGATCTGGTTGAGAACCATGATAAGCAGCTCATCTTTGTGGCATGTAGGAGTGGAGTTTATTGTGTCAACTTTCATTCTCTGCTGCCCAGGTATATACAACAGTTGGATTTGCGTTAATTTCTTGTCAGTGAGAGACAGAACTACCCATATGTTGTGTTTAATTTGTTAAATGCTTCTCACATCTGCAGGTCTCAAGGCTCCTCAGCTTGTGCATTCCCTAGTCCAACTGTGCTGAAAATCTCCTCTGAATTTCTTGTTGTTGGGACAGATGATGTGTCCGCTCTGCTCCTTATTGATTCTGTGCTCCTGGCCCTTTGCCAGAGAGATGGATCCTGGTTGTTGACTTTGTATAAAACCCCGCAACAAACACCATCCAAACACAGTGCATATGAGGTGCTTAGTTCGTTCAATCTTCCACTGGTCTTACCTGTTGTACAGGGCACCACGGAATCAAAGACTGGGCTGACAAGGACCCCGGTACTGGTTTGTGTCCACTCTGGTGACATAACACAATCTCCTTCAGATGCGGCTTCAGCTCATGCCCACTTCCAACTCGAGCCTGTTCTCTTCAAACTTTTGTTTGGGGTTGAAGCTGCTCTTGCCAAATCACCTGTTGTTCTTTGCGGTTTGCCAGATGGACGCCTCTGCTTCCTTCCTTTACATGTTCCAGGATCACGGCTTCAAGTTCTCTATAGCCTGGAGCAGCCAGTTGTCTTTGTCGGAACATCAGTTGTCATGGGGACAGATACGGGACCTGCACAGTGTTTGGTGGCTGTGGGTGAACAGGGCAGAATGGTCCTGATAAAAACTGATAAGGGCGGACCAGAGAGAGGTGGCATCATGGCTGGTTTCACTGAGGGGTGTGTATCAGGACCTGTGAAATGTGTCTGTGTGGATAAAAACTCTGTTTACTACAGCACCGGTTCAGACTTGTTCAAACTGAATCTGTCGGAGGAATCACCAGGTAGAGTGGCAAAAGAAGTGGACAAAGAGGCATCAGGGACAATGGCTGCCACCTTCCAAAGTCCCAGCAGCTTAAATGTGTGCAGAATCATCGCCTTGGCTGAGCCAACATGCAACGCTGCAGGTGAGCAGACGAGAAAGGGTTGCATTTACACAGGTTAACCAGAGCACCGCCATTGTGCTTTCAGTTATCAGCACTGTGAAAAAAGCTTGCAGACGAGTTAAATTCTTGCATGTTACCTGCATGTAAGTGGGTAAATCAGCTGCTAAAAAACTAGCTCAATGAAATACACACTACCCTTTTTATAATGAGTGTGGCTTTTGCTTCTGATGATTTAAAAAAAAGGAAAGACATCAAAATGCAATTTTCTTTAAATCAAGCATAAAATAAATTCTGCTGTAACTCCTACTCTACTGGTTGTTATTTCTTCAGACGCAGTTCAGTTTGTTTTTTAAAACATCTCTCCCTAAATTTAACTAAGACTAATAGCAGCCTTTAACTTGCAAAGTGGACATTTTCAACACACTGTGTGATGCAAATAAGAGTAATCATAGATTTATATCAAAGTTAACTTAATATCATACTACTTTATTTATAAAACACCTTTTAAACAGCAATAAGGCCGGCCCAAGTGCTTTACACTATAAAAATAAAACCCCAAATAGTCTAAAAGAGATAAAAATACACAAAGCACATTATGGTGTTAAAAGCCAAGGAATAAAAAGAAG
The DNA here is from genome assembly GCA_037177495.1 of Rhadinocentrus ornatus. Classification (NCBI taxonomy): domain Eukaryota; kingdom Metazoa; phylum Chordata; class Actinopteri; order Atheriniformes; family Melanotaeniidae; genus Rhadinocentrus; species Rhadinocentrus ornatus. The sequence continues at coordinate 17,034,056 of JBAMHW010000024.1, read as the reverse complement.
TGTTTAAACATGATTTAAAAACAGGCAAAGAAGGAGCCAGTCTAACATGTAAAGGTAGATTATTCCACAGCCTCAGAGTTGCAGCTGGGAATTATTATTCTTTTCAGTGACTTTATGGATACCGACTTCGTCGTCGTCCAGGACTTACTATGCTCTTCGAAGTAAGAGCTGTATAATGCACTGTTTTGTTAGCCGTTACATCCTTTTTACTCTTGATTCTGAAAGTTTCACCCATCTTTGATTTTGTTCTTACGCATCAGGTGAAATTCAGCTGCTTGGGCTGTCTGTCAGGGGGCAGCTCCAGAGGATTAGCTTACCTGTGAAAAGACAGGATGAAGGGTTGTCCAAGCTTCCTTCCTCACATGTGGGCCGTGATGTCAGGGACCTCCTGTCTGCCATCGGGGATGTTTGTGAAAGGTATACTGTGCAAATGTAATTTATGTAACATTGTGCACCAAAACTGTATGTAATCTCTTTTTCATTCTTTTAGAGCATCGGTTCTGGAAACAACCATCAAATCCAAAAACCAAATCCTTAGGAAGCTGAATCAAGTGGTCAACATCAGTTTCCTGCTGACAAATTCCGAAGAGCATCATCCTGTTCAGGAGAAACCAATAAGATGTCACGCCACTGCAAGTTGGAGCAGACTGCTTCAAAAAGACTTCTTAAATCTTACATGCGTCCTGGATAATTCAAGTCCTTACGTCCTGGAACAAAGCTGGACGCTCTGCGTTGACGTCTCTCCTCTGTCCTACTCATCAGCCACAGGAACGGAAACCTCTTCTACAACCTTTTCATTTTCATTGCACGCTCTCCATCCAAAGGAAAAGTTAGAAGTGACCCTGCCAGTTGCAGCTGCAGGTGAGACTTCCTTCCCTCTGACTATAAACTGTTCTCTCATGTTCTCACTCTTAGCACTCCTGGGAGAAGAAGAGCCAACAGCTTTTCCTGATTTACAGAGGAGTTGCTTTAGTTTGCCCTTAAACACTCTGACAGTGGACTGGTTGCACACCCTGCGCGTGATCAGTCCCACATCTGCTCATAAAATGGCCACATCTCAATCCAGTAGCATCACGGTATATGGCATCCAAGCTTTTTTAAACTCCCGCCAGTTCAGGTGCAGCAGAGGGACGGACAGAGGAGGAGAAAGTGCCTCAAAGCCTGAGAGCTATTCTGCAAGTGTACGTATTTCATCAGAGTTACTGAAGGATGCAATGAAGCTAAAAAGCTTTGATTTTGACCCCAACGGACCTGATTTGGCCCATCAAAACCTGTGCCTCACTCTACTTGATTGGCTGTTGTCTGGAGGGGCTGGAGGAGTTAAGATGTCACGAAAAGGAGATGAGACTGGCTTGAGCAGCCCTGTGGTCCATGCTCATTGTCCCAATGAAGCTACAGTTAAACTGACTGCAAAAGAGGTGACTCATGATATAACACAATTCTAATTCAATTTTTTCTTTCACATTTTACCTCTTGTATTATGCAAGTATAATTTCCTCCTTTGGTCTCCAGGTAATTGTTGGGGATGAGAGCACAAGGAAGGAGAACTCCTTGATGAGTATAGAGGTTCACATTGAGAGCTCATCTATAGCAGCAGTGTGTGGCCTGCATCATGCTTTGCTGTGCCGGGTACAGGTATAAACACCTATACAAACCCATATAACATCCTCAGTAAAACTCACAGGTAGATGAGTGTGCTCATTCTTTAGCCAAGGAAGAAAAATACTTACATAAAATGTCCCATGCTGAATTTAATTGAATTTGTTAGGGAGATTGATTATAGCCAAAACAAACACACATTAATTTATGCTGTAAAACTGGGCTTGTGTCTTTAAAATTGCAAGACAAACCACCAATGTTTTGCAGCTGACTGTATTGTCAAAGTGTTAATTGAAACAAACATGGAAGGCCTTCAGGATTACTCTGAAATTTCCAAGATTCAGCTTGATATTTTTATCCTTGATTGATGAACACATTGCTTTGGTTTAATAATACACTCTGCTCCCACACACAGACTTTGTTACAGAGTGCTACAGAGAAAGCTCCTTCCAACAAATGGGTCCAGAATTTAGGTTTAACCCGGGCACTTCAACGGGCCAAGGTAAGACCTTCATAGTGTTTTTCCTTTAATCACTTGCATTAAAGGTACAGTGTGTAGGCTATAGTGTCCTCTAGTGGTAGAAATGGTTAATTGCAACTAAATGAAAACCCTCTAGCTATCTGCAAACTATGAAGAAACATACTGTTCAAGGCCCAGGTTTGTTTTGTCCTCTAGATAAAAAAATATGTTTTCCCTTGGCTGGTTGTTAAATAAATATTATGTAATTCATTTTTTTTGGAACCACAGGGCTGCAGTCTCTATATCTGTGTTGGAATTATAGTATCTTGTTATATTTTTTTAAAACTTTTTTCCCCTCATATTAACAGATGCAACAGAGTCAAATCTCACAAGCCTTCAGTGTGGGCATGTCCTCAGGGCAGATGAACCGGTTTCTTGTTGGTGTTTACCAAGAACTCAGAGAGAATCCTCTCCTCATAATTTAGCCTTGTTTGGTGTCCTGCCTGAAACATAATAACCATTCATGGTGCATAATTATTGCCACTGTAAGTACACTTTTAAATCACAATTTAAATAATGTTTTACATAAACAGAAACTTTGGCAGTGACTTTAAATTACTTTATTTACTGATGTACAAGAAATCAGTCATTTCATTATTGCAAGAGAATAAACTTTAAGATTTTCTGTAAACTCTGTCCACTTCATAGTCATTATTGTGTGACTCATTACCTTTTATTACTCTTTGACTGTTGTACACTTATACAGCTCCAATGGATTAAAAATAAATACATTCACAGAGTAAATTAGAGAACTGTTCTGCAGCTAGATGACTGGTTTACTGTCTGTTACACATGTGGCCACGAGCATAATATGAACAAACAGGCTTTCGGATGCAAAAATTTCATTTTCTGTCAAATTTAGTAAAAAGTTTGATCTTTTTTTCTACTTTTTTTTGTCATTTGTCTGGATCTTACATTTAGGTTTAATGTTTTTGTAGTTTTATGTGATTTAAAGTATTTAGTGTCTATGCATTTTGAGTCTGTTTGGTTTATTATGTTTGTGTCTGTGTGTTTGTAATATTGATCAAACATGTGCAAAGGTGTTTGCCATTTTGATTTTTTTTCTTTTTATTGTGAGTCATTTAACAAATTTAAATTAGAAAAAATATTAAGAAAAATAATGATTAGTTTGAGTGCAGAAATAAGAGAATAAACCTTTTATATTCACCTTTGAATTTTAGTGACTGAGACTAGGTGATGGATAACCTTTCTAGATAAAGACTAACAAAAGGAAGTGAGATGTGAGGGATGTTAAACAGCATCCCTTTTAAAAAGCGCTATATTAATAAAGGAAGTCGTGCATTATTACACTTAAAGCACTCAGAGCACAGAACTCCACCAATCAACTGTAATTTTTTATTTTTTTATTTTTTTAATGATATTAGGCATTATTTTTTAGATAGAAACTTTAATGAAAAAAATATCCCTCTCTCCTCATAGTAAAGAATCCTTAAAAATTTTTTTTTCCTGGATCCAGGTGGTGATCCGGATCACAGCCAAAATCTAATTGCTTGTTCCTATTTCCATTTCTGAGATTTCCTGAAAATTTCAATTGGGACTGGCTAAGAGCATTCTAATGATTTTAAACCCATCCATCCATTTTCTACTGCTTATCCGGGGTCAGGTTGCGGGGGCAGCTGCCTAGATAGAAAGCGCAGACTTCCCTCTTCCCGGCCACATTTGCCAGCTTGTCCGGGGGGAGCCCGAGGCGTTCCCAGGCCAGCTGAAAGATGTAGTCCCTCTAGCATATCCTGGTTCTTCCCGGGGGTCTCTTTCTGGCAGGACATGTCCGGAATACCTCACCAGGGAGGCGTCCAGAAGGCATCCAGACCAGTTGCCCAGCCACCCCATCAGGCTCCTCTCAGCGACTCTACTCTGATTTTAAGTCTTTCTGTGATTTTATTAATCTTTCCCACTTAGTAAATATACTCACTCTGCAAAACCAATGAAGTTCTCCTTGACTGATTTAATTTCAAAAAGTTTGATTTGATTGAAGTGATCACTGTGTTGTTGCTACAGTATTAAACACTAAAAGACCCAAATCTTAACCTCATATTATATACAAGAGGAATCTTAAGCACTTTAACATACAAGCCTATCAGTGTACTTTGTCTTCTGTTGCCTGGATGAAAATAGGACTGATCTCTGATGTAGAGGTGGCTTAGTAGTTAGTTAGCTCATGTGTATTATAGGATGGAGGTCTTAAATTGTTTTAATGAACATTTTATATCGTGTTAATGGGAGCTGTCTCTGTGAAACTGAACAAAATCCATTTTGTACCTCTCAATTCAGGAAGTTCAACTAGCCCATCTCCTTCAAGGTTTCCCGTTATACATTCAGACATGTTATCCTGCATGTCTTGGTTGCAACCAGTGATTATTTTAGTTAGTTTTGCCTTTTTATTTTTTCCAACTACTTTGCCCATTCTCTAACGTCTGACATCAACAAGCCATTTTGGTCCAGACTGCTGCTTACTAGATAGTTTCTCTCTTTTAGACCATTCTCTGTAAACCCTATAGATGGCTGTATACGTATATACGAGTAGATCAACACTTCCCAGACCAGCCGGTCTGGCAACAATAGTCATACCACATTCAAAATCAATAATATCCCCTTTCTTTATTCTGATGCTTGGTGTGAATTTCAATGAGTCATCTTGACCATGTCTACATACCTAAATGCATTGAGATGCTGTCATGTGACTGGCTGAGTAGCTACTTTTGTTAAGAGTTTGAACAGGTGTACCTAATAAAGTCTTATAGCCTTACTAATGCACCAATCTAACACAATAGATCAGGTATAAGGATGTTTATATTGTAGTCCTGTTTAGAAATAGTAGTACACTTTATATATTACATAAAATCACTTTGAAATCTGTTATTGTACCCTCGACCTGTATGACTTTTTTTTTTTTTTTTTACCATGCAGTTCTGATCATTTCATACAGACCATGGGAAACATAGAGTTCACTTTTTAGGGTGCTTTTGGCTCCTATAATCTTTAAAATATCTGACATTGCTGAAACAAAACATATATTAATTTTTCTAATTACCTAAAAAAAACAACTAAATGGAACCCCACCCCATCCCCGAGTCTTGTTCTTAGTTTCCACAGCTGTCTTAACCTGAAAGCCTGTCATTCCTTCTAATAAACGTCCTCACACTGCAGCACAACTCTTCTCAAAGGTGACATCTCTTGTAATGGTGACCGCACTTCTCTCAAATAGCACCCTGAATCACTGTACAGTACTTGACTTAATTAGTGACAAGCATCATTACATGCCTGTGGTACGACTTAACTGCCTGACCGTCCCTCATGTTAATACCTGCAGGAGACTGAGACACAGATGGGAGGAAAGAGCATGTAATGAAACAACAAAACCAGTCATACCAGTAATCAATCACCTTAAATGTTACACGTCGGACTCTACATGTCTTTATTTCGTTACTATCGGACATTCACTCATGCTTGCACCAGATGTTTAATTGAAAAACAAAAATCAAAAGGAATAACACAAAACTCTTTTGTGGTTTGAGGTCTAATTCAAAATATTGTTCACTTAATCAAGACTTGTCTTGGCTGAATATACTGCAAGGTAAGTTATGCACATCTCAGATTTTTTTTACGCGGCAAAATGGGAGGGAAACTGAAATAAATGTCATGAAATCTAACTTTAGACTACTCATTAATGTTAAAGTTGTGAAGCACCTCAACCATCAGTAGAATTAAGTCTCAGGATTTAAATAATGTTGGCTAGTTTTAATACTCCCACAAAGCAGAGCTACTCAGAATAAGTCCATCTCCTTTGAGCGTGCCCCCCTGGTCCCCACGCAGGTATTTGCCATTTTTGCCACGAATGGCAAGGCAGCCATGCTCCAGGAGCTCCACAGTGAAATCCTCTGGGGCTTCCCCATCTGAACACACTAACCCAGAGCTGTTCACGTACCAGAACCGGCCATCAACACCTGCACAAAACAAAAGGCAAATCAATGATAAGAGAAAAGGATACTAATTTGCATTCGTTTCCACTGGAAATTTTAAGTCTGCTTAAACGTGGGTGCATCCTGACCTTTAATGTTATAGGCACCGTTGCTGAATTCCAGGGTGAAAATATCATAGACTGATCTGCTGGCATCCAGCAGGTTGGAGTTTTTGTGGTGGCAGATAAATCCGTTCTTTCCTCTCAGGATCAGCATGGGCCGGTTGATTAGTTTTAAAGTAAGCTGTTCATCCTCACCTGATACCAGCAAAAATAATGGAAATAACCAGATGCAACACAAGAGAGGTCAGAGTTCAGGTCTGAGGGTGAAATCCACGAGTAAAGAGATTGGTTGAAGAAAAAATGTGGAGAACAAAAGAGAAAAAGAAAAAGTTACCAATGTAGTCACTGACTGCAAGTAACTGGCCATTCTTCTTGGTGCAAATGTATTTGCCATTATTAGCTTTTAGTGCCACCTTGTGGCCGAGCCACTCCACTGAAAACATGGCATTTTCTGATCTGTAAGAAAAGTTTAAAATCTATTTTGCTTTTATTGTTCCAGGAAATATTGTGATCGGATATTAAATGTGTATGTATAGCTAAGAATATTATTCACTTACACCTTTGTGGCAGTACTCTGGATGTCTCCATGAGCCACCAGAGCCCAGTAGTTCCCTTGGCTGGTGCGGAAGGTGCACTTCTTGGTTTCCTTGTCAATCTCCATCTGAAAGGTCTCCATGTCCGTCTCATCATCCTGATTGGCAGCAAGGCTCACTCCTAGGAGGGGGATAGCAAGCGCATGTTAGAGTGATATTTCATTCAGCCACCTGTCCATTTTTATACTGCTTATTCCGGATCACAACCAAACAGTCTATGCAGAGTTCCCTAGATCTTGGTCCCAGAGGGACACCAAGGTATTCCCATGTCAGCTGAGAGCTGTAACCGTTGCAGTGGATTCTGGGTCGGAGTATGTACCAGCATCTGGTCAGGATGCCCATGGGAAGAAGCAGAGACTCTACTTTGAGCCCATACTAACACTTTTCTCCTTTTACTAACATCAGCTTGAAGCACATTTTTATAGAATCTTCTTTTACTAGTTCACAATTGTAGATTTGGAGTCTAGAAGTTCTTTATGGTAAAAACCCCCACATTTTTCTCATTCAGTGCATAAACACTGCAGGACTCAGACCTTGATAGAGGAAGTAAACATACACTACCAATTGTTGAACAGACTGATAAAGTCAGTCAGTTGCTGTATTGTCAGTTTCACAGTTTTCAAAAGCAAATGTGACTTCTGTCACTGATTCTGAATTTACCAATTTATGAAGGGAGAAAAAACACACCCAAATCTTTAAATGTAGAAAAATCTAAAATTGTAAAGGAAGCATGCTTACTAACCTCAATTATCCTAAACAATTGAATTGTTGCTGCAACACCCAAACAAAAATCCCACCTCTGATTATGAAACAATTAACGGAAACCTCTTGGAAATCATCTTAGCATTTGGATAGCTTATGCATGAAAGACAAACACACCTGAGAAGCACACAGAAATACATGCTGACAAACAGTGGCTCCCTCTATCGATGCTAACATGATGTGACCTCCTAGTCTGAGAAACAAACAGGCAGCTTTGCCATTAATCTCTTTTTCTCAGGACTTTTAGGTTGAGCATTTGTTTATTTCATATTCACACCATTATTATTATTTTTGTTTGTTTCATAAACATTGAGATAAACTACAATAATATTTTCAACAGGTTTTTTAGTGCTGTCATGAATTAAGTTGTGAAAGCCCATTAGCAAAAACCCTGAAAAAAAACGCAAACACGTCACAGATGGCCAAATCCTTAATTAGATGCATCTCAAAATATCCCAATACATTTTCTTAATCCTTTAACAACACTAATCTTTGTGCCTCTTATCTCTTCCTGCTCTTTTCTCTGGTCATCCCTTGTTACCGTTCCCTTCCCCCCACATCTCCATCTATACCCCTGACACCCTTAAGCCCCACGTCATGCCATTACCCCACCGTCAGCCCTGTCTCTTTGCCCTCTTCACAGCGGGGCTCTGATATAATCAGCTTTTGAGTACTACCCGCTCAATCCCTCAATCCCCTCAATAAAAGAATAAAGGAAAAAAAAGAAGAAAAAAAAGAAAAAACAGGAAACAGCTAGAGGATTTTATGTGCCATGCTTAGCAGGTTTTGCAGATAATTATCAACCCTTCTCAAACCTTAAGCTAAACACAACACTGAATAAAGCTATACACAAAGCAAACATAAAGCCACAACAAAACATTGCAATTTCCCTTTGGGATTGATAAAGTTTTTTTTAAAATTTATCTCATTAATTAATAAAGAAAGCATGTATCATTATACATGCAAACATGACAAATGTATTGAATGGTTTTAGAGTTTTGAACATCTTTAGGAAGTCGGATTACACTTACATAGGGAAAGACAGATGCTATTTTCATTTACTGCTCAGGCAAATATAAAACAGCAGATAATATGTAGGTGATTTAAAATGTTCAGAAAAGCTGTGAAAATTTTGATGCCATGAAACTAAATTAACTGTGTGGAAAAAAAAATAAACAAGGCAGATAAAGGAGTCACATTTGTTAATGATAATATTAATTATGATAATAAGTATACCTGTTCATATGAATAAATATTTGTGCCCAAATTTCAAACTAATATTATATTATATTATATTATATTATATTATATTATATTATATTATATTATATTATATTATATTATATTA
>JBAMHW010000024.1:16981177-16992654 GCA_037177495.1 Rhadinocentrus ornatus | reverse complement strand
CTGATTAACCATTAAAATATGACATTTGTTGTATTGTATCAGCAGAAAGAGCAAGCTGATGCTGACTTGGTTTTGCGTTGCAATCAAGACCTTATAAAAAATATCTCCATTGTGCCAATGTTAAAGTTTTTTAACACAATTAACGCATGCGCAACATGACAAGCCCCATACATCCGTCATTTCTCTGTTCTAACGGCAGGGCATAGAGAAGCACGATGAAAAAGATCAGTCGGGTGGTTCTATGGATGGACTTGAGAATAAACACAGCATTAATGGAGCAACCTATGGATGTCGCTTCCATGGAGAATGGGGGTGTTTTAACATGCACTCTTTTCACGTTAGAGGGTATCACACCCACACTTTTCCCGCATTCTTTTTGAAACTTGCAACAATCCAGCTGCGTTTTGCACTAACATGTCTGTTCTAGTGGATCTCTGGTTGTCTCGTCGTGTTTGTGCAGCGGTTGTGTGATCAGCTGATCGGCTTTTCTCTCATTGCTTTTGTTTCTGGTTCAGCTGAGAAAGAGGAAACTAGCTGTTCATGGTTCACATATTTTTCCCAAAAGTATTGTTTTTGGCAGGACCTTCTCTAACACAGTGGCTGACAAAATGATGTAGCTGTAGAAAGGATTTATATTTCAGCTATGCAGGGCAGGTGTAGAAACGTTCCGATGGGTGCCAGGTAGGAGCAAGTGAAGAAAAACTTGTATAACAAACAGCCAATAATGTATTTTATCACTAGGTGTTTACTTTGGGTAATGCTGTAAGACCCTAATCACTGCTGCACAAACGCTAACACTTAAATTAAATGAACACTACACTTCAATGATAAAAGAAAAGAAAAATGCGTTTCTATCTTTCTTTTTTTTCCAGCCATCAGTTTTATCAGGGTTTCTTCATCAATGTTGGCTGTTTAACTTCAGTCATGACGTCTGGTGGTTTTTGGACAATAAATTATCACCATGGAGACGGTTGGTGAAATGATGATATATGAATTCTGCGTTATGATCCAGAACATGGTAGAGATGAATTAGAACAACATGTAGAAGTACATTAAGTGCTGCATTTACTGACCATTGGACGTCTAACATTTACCCAAGGAAAGTTCAGTTAGCAAATATTTGCAGCATTTGCTCATTCTGGTGATGCAATAGAGCAAAAACCGGCAAGTTTCAGGCATAGTCGGAAATGGTGAGTAATTATTTTGAAATTTTTTTAAATGTGTGACTAATCATTGGTAATTCATTTGAAAGCTGTGTTTTATCTGATTAAAATTTTTAACAATATAACAGCCATGTTTATATATATATATATATATATATATATATATATATATATATATATATACTGTTACTGCAGAACCTTGTAACTAGAAATGTTTTTAGAGCAGTTGTCCCATTCACCTGCAAAGATGGAGCATCAGAAAGCTGTCACATTCCATTGAATGCATCCACTGTATAACTAGTGAATAAACTAGATGAACTCAGAAACTATAAAGTTCTTTGTCACCTATAGAGGATAGTAAAATAAGTTACAAATCAACTTATCTGTTTATTATGCAAAACAGAACAGGTTCGCTGGAAGACTAATATGTGTGTCACAGATAACATGTTGTTTATGAAAGGATGAGTCTTCCTGTTTAGAGGTATGTCAACTCTCCTCAGGCCCTGACTTTTAAAGATTATCAGCATCACATGTGGAAACCAAGGCATGGCTTATGTCCTCCTGTTTTGCAGCAACATACCATCTACTTGTAGTGCAGAAGCGAAGAATTTCAGTGTAGAAATTCATATCCACTGCAACGCCCAGTCAACCTACCTGATGCACCAGATGATTTTTAATACAAAAATAATTTAATTTGTTTATTATTTGTATTATTTATTGTTATTATTGTTGTTTAAGTGCTATATACTAACCCTGCAGTGACCTCTGGTATTGAGTGTTTTGGCCTTAAGAAAAGAGTTTAGAGAAGTTGAGAAATTAACTGAAATAGGTGCCAGATGACTGGATAGACCAGTTATTTATTAACACTTAAACCAAGTTTCAACCTATCAGATAAATGAAATAGAGCTGGTTTGTAAACTAAACTTTCACTGAGACCAGTTGGAAGAAATCATCAAACGTCTTGCCACTCAAGACAGAGTGTTTAGTGCTGTTCTGGCCTTTCTGTAATAAAAACACACCCTTTTTAAGATCTGTCATTGCTGTCAAGCCTAAACCCCACCCGTTTCCACCAGTTTACAATACTGACTAGTCTAATACAACTTCCCTGGCAAAATTATTATTATTATTATTTTTTTAATGGGGTTTTTACTTTTCATAGTTTGTAATCTAGTGTTCCATCTTTATGGCACTACAAATATTTGCAATGAAGCTAAATGTGTGTTGTACTTGTGTTGGTATTTCTTGCAACTCTACTTTAAAGTACCACAAAGAAAGATGCAAGTTAAAACTCCATCTCGCACCCAATCAAGCTTTACTGATAAACTTTCATATGGGATCATATATATATATATATAGTACTGTTTAAAAGTTTGGGATCACTTTCCAATTGGATTTAATAGGAAAGTGATCCCGAACTTTTGAGCAGTACTGTATAGACATATTAATAAAAATTTGGGTGAAACTTCCATTTCTACATAGATACAGATAAATTATGTATTTATGTTTATTATAGAAACAAAGTAGTATATCTGTAATTACAAAATGATGGAAGTCAAAATAAAGACCGAGAAAAGAAGAAGAAGAAAAAAAGTTGTCAACATTGCCTTTCAAACACAAAGTAATTGCTTAGGAGATGGATGTTTATTCTTATACAGCCATTAATTTTCTGTAACTTATTATTACAATACAAGGTTGAGGAGGCCTGGAGTCTCACGACCACCACCCACACTCACTTCTAGGGAAAATTTAAAAATACCAGTGAACCATAAGGTGCTTTTTTTCTGTGAGAGGAAGTCGGAGTACCCCGAGAGAACCCATGGAAAGTTTGTAAATTACTTTAATGTTTTTGATAGATCGAACAACTTTTTTTAGAAAAGGGGGTTAAAACTTTTGGATATTAATTTGTAATATCTTTGCATGAGAAATAAGTGTAAAATCAGAAAAATGTTTCTTTGGATTATATATATCTTTCCTTTAACACATGTTTTTATTGCTAATTTTCTTGCAGTGCATATGAAGTGAAAATGAAGCGAAGGCAGCAAGAAGTGCATTTTGGACGTTCTTCCTGTCTCTGTTTCCTCTTACAAGTCACGTGATTTCATACAGCTTACTAACATAGCTCAATAGAAATCTGAAGGCACTCAAGACAATTTGAAATGATTCACTCAAGCTCTTTGAATTTGCATTTTGACACAAATGTTTTTCTTTTAAAGTGCTCTCACCCCCTGTTTTTCTTTTTTGGTCCAAATTTCAGTTAATTTATCATCAGCTGGATGTGTGGACTACAAACACAGAGAAATATGTGGTTTCAAAGGTTCATCAGTAGAGTTTCCCTGCACCTATCCCAATGATGTTCAGATTTCCAAGTCAAGATGGTCCAGAAAGGGGGATTATTAGCTGAACTCTAAACCCATAGAAAAGAAGCAAGATTACTTGTCTCCAATGAATAAACTTAAAAAAGGTATAAAAGACTGCTTTTATAAAGAGGCTTACGAACGTAATAGAAGAGAATACTTCTCTTTACTATTTCACATCGATATTCAAAAATGGGGCAGGTGATCTCACAACATGTAAAGGTGTTCCTGGAGTGAGACTCCATGTTGTTGCATCTCCAGTAAGCATTCTTGCTGAGAAGATTGTTAGGAGACAGAAAGTGGGAGACAGACTGTACAGTGATAGAGGGTCAAAGCATAATTTTGACTTGTGTCCCTACATGTGCTGCCAATCTGAGCTACAACCGAGGCTACATATGGTACAGGAACAGAGTGCAAATAATTGACAGCAAGGCAAACTTACCAGCCCTGTCTTTGAATCCAGTCAGTATAAATAATACAGGCAGCTATGGTTGTGCCCAGATAAGCTACAAAGACCTTCCCTCATCTGTTGTCAGTCTCGAAGTCCAGGTCAGACCCAGAAACATAACAGTGTCAAATGACATTGGTAAAGACAGATCAAAGATGGACAGCATGCCAACTCCAAAGACTTCCAAAAGCAAACACTTGTTTGCTCTCTTGATAATACTTGGAGCCAGTGTTTGTCTTGAATGGATTATTACAATAACAGTATCTATGTTAGTCTTCAAGGCAACAAAGAGAAGATCAGCTTCTTCTGTACCTGGGACTCCTAACACCAACACTGAGACCCACGTGGCTATGGACATCAACTCCATGTCTCATGAGTATGACACACTGGACACAGTAAGATGTTCCTTCACAGATGAAACTGTGTATGAAAACTTGCACCAATCTGGGAAATCCAACTATATAAATTAGAGGTTTTAAAGTAACACAACAGTAGTCTTGGATTATGTAAGGCATTTTAAGATGTATAACTTTTAAATCATTTGAATATTTATTTCACTTAAGGTTTATTATTAGAATAATACAATTATTTAATATTTCTTTTTGCAAATTTTTTATTTCCCTGAATTCCTTGTAATTCCAATAATACTGCATATGAGAGTGGGATACTTGTATGATAGGGAAATTACTATTACAAACAGAGTCTAGAGAGGGGATCACTGATTCCAGACCTCTTGGGTCAGTGTCCTGCAGGTTTTAGATGTTTCTCTGCTACAACACACCTCGTTCAAATAAAATGGTTCTTCAACAGCACGTTGTCAAGTTTTGCACCAGCATCTTTAGAACCCATTATTTTGAGTCACTTATGTTGCAGCAGGGAACCTGCAGGACATTGGCCCAAGAGATACAGTCTAGTGATTCCTGGTTTAGATTAATTCTAGAAGCCCAAAGTGAAATGACTCTTCTTTGCTTTGCTCTGTTTAATTGATGCTAACAACAGTGTTTATAATAATATAATTTATGATTGCTATTGTAGCTTAATTTATTATGCCAATATTTGTTAACAGGTAACAGTTAACAGATGTTTGACAACACAACAGAACAAGGTTGCTACAAAATGTCAGTATTATGCAGATATTTGAGTCTTGTTTAGAGTTAAGACTGAATCTGAATTTATACTCGAGTGGTGTCTGCGTAAAGTCGGTTACCGCGTCACCGTGTATGCACCACATAGGTCCATGGAAGGCTTGATGCGCACCTCTTCCAGACCCAACATGCACCCGTGTTTGTTACGCAGAAGTACTCCCTTGTGATTGGTTGGTTTGTGATTGTTACCGCATTTCTTAAGCTTCTCGCTGAATTTGTGCGGTAACTGCGGAAGCAAAACTCTAGCACAACACTGTAATCCTATGCTTGAATGCGAGAGCACTTTTCACCAGAGTCAGCCGTACCGGCCCTATCGTATGCAGATGCTGTGCGAGTATAAATCCAGTTTTACAGTAAACCTGGCAACCAGTTATGCCAAACACATTCTTATCTTGTGGCTAGCGGGAGCCTACAGGCTGTATAAGATGGTACAACATTAACCATGAAGGAGAGATTGATGTTATTTTCTTTGCCTAAAGTAGCCATTATTATTAACTTAAAACCATATTTTTCTTTTATCACTTTGTTGTAATTTACAGTAATTTGTAATTTTGTTTCTTATTAAATTGTACCAACATATTTAAACATCCTGGCTATGTGAAACTACCACTTCTCAATAACTTGATTGACATAAATCATCAAGTTATATTAAGATTTGTCATAATTGTATTTTGTATGATCATTAATATTTTAAGATACCACCAAGGCTACTTGTCTCTTAAAAATACTACTGAAATAAATATAGAATAAATAGGCAATTTAAAAAAAAAATTGTAACTGTCAGACTAGATTAAAATAGGTATTTTCTAAGTTTTTATTTAGCTGCTAGTAAAAACAAATGAGCCCAGTAATGGTCAGCAACCTACCAGGCATTTTCCTGATGGGCATATTTGGGAACGCATTTATTAATTTATTCATGTGACCAGTCCATAAAAATCATAGATGGACAACTCATTGGAATCTAGGCTTTCCCGGTTAGATGTTTAAACACTACCCTTATTCGCTTAGATCCCAGGGCCTGCGTAAATAATTGGTAAAAACAAAGTCAGCACAGGACTTAATTTCCTGACTGGCCTATAATACACAATGATCTGCATCTCTTTAGCTATCTTCTTATTTGACATGAGACCGATCCAATCAGATCTTTAAACCCTTTGAGTCCATGCCAGTGGATGCATGTGTCAGAAATCAGGAGGGAAAACTGAAAGAGGGTACAAAGAAACTTCACAATAATTAAAAAAAATAAATAAATAAAATCTTACTTTGGGCAGATGCCACCAAATAAATCTACTTTACAAACTATGCACAAATGATTGACCTGTTTACCACAGCAGGACCCTCATCAGCTCCAGTGGCTGATGAAGGTCACTGTTTTCAAAGTTTTTCTGATAACTGCCAGTAAAACAATTGTGTTGCAACCATGTTAGTTTTTCTCCTCATATTTATGAACTTGGGTGAAATCAGTCAATAATGATGCCACAGTTCCCACTGGGAAAACAGCTGTTTAACACAATGGCTACACTGGTTAAAGCAATAGACCTATAAGTTATTTCTTTTATGCCTTCTATGCTGAACTAAATGGTTTTATTGAAAGTGAGAATTTTAAACACGACTCATAAAGAAAAACAACCAGTAGGATGCATTCTAATTTAGTTTATTTATTATTATTGGTGGGCTGAGTAGTCGGCTACTTTTAGAGTAAAATGTATTAGCAGATTTTGTCCAGGTGTTTAAGGAGAAAATAATGTAAACATTTTTTATAATCTATTTATTAAAATTTTTGTCTATGTGTTATTTCAATGCAGCTGTGGGTCTCTTTAGCAAAGAATCCAATAATCTACACTTTGTCTGCATACAATTATCATCTGATTCAGCATTTCTCACATTTCTTCTCCCTTTTTTTTCGCCCACAAATGCACAAATAACAAAGTGGGATGAATCCTGCTTTAAAATTCACCACCATGTTGGATTGTACATTTTTAAAGGACTATTAAATGACCCTCGTTGAAAGTATTTAATGTGTCCACTTTCACTGAGTCCAGCTTACTTGCTGCATAACTTTAGTGGTTTTAATGAGTTGAACAATTGATAATTACATCAAGGAAGCAAAGATGGTTGGTGTTTGTGATTGTAGGTGGTGGGTCATTCTGGGTTAAAATGTCGGAGCTGATTTTTTTGTCCCAGTACACCCTTGAGTGAAGGGTGGGTGCATTCACACCAGGATAGTCCGCTAGACTCTATACAGCTGGGGACTTGGTTCAGTTGGAGGTAGCAACATTCCTCCAGACTGGTTTTGCCTTCATGCTGCACTACTCAAAGAAACCAGACCTTTAAAATAACATATTCTCCATCTTGCCAGCAGATCAGGCAGTTGTTTGCCATGGGAGGGCCCCATTTATCAAGTGAAGTTTGAATTTATAAGAGGCCAAATTCTAGATTAATAATTCAATATTAAACCCATATCGAAGCAGATTAGGCATAGAATACCAATAAAGTATTTTTTCTCTACTATTAACTCCATATTATTCCTCCACTATTTTGATCTACTGAAAACAAACAAAAAAAAAAAAACCCCAGCATAAACCTGCCGTAAAGCTTTAAGACTCCTCAGGTACAGCTGGCTCTGAGTTTGGACCCCACAAATATAAAATAACAAGTACATTCACACACACACACACACCTTTAAATAGGATTAAGATCTGCCAACGGGCTAAATGCTAAAACCCACACTTGCGATTTGCTAACATGTCATCACCCTCTCTGTTTGTGCGTCTTCTTACCTGCATGAGCTATCACCTGCTGTGTATGTGTGTTCCAGCTTAATGACACAAGTAAGCAGACGTGTTCAACAACATATTGGTGCATGTAAACATTGTACACAGTAACAATTCTCCCCCTCCCTTCTTTTTTATGATTTTATCTTTAACCCTGGAAATCTGCTCATCCATCGCTCCTTGCCTTTTCTGTCTCTACTCGCCTCGATCTGTTTGTCTGTTTCACTATCTCAGACCCTCAAACCTTCTTTTTTTCTCTCCTTTTATTATAATTGAGCCTCTCTTTCCTTCTCTTCTCCTCAAACACCTTTGCTGGCATTATTTATTTATCCCTGCAACTCCATCTGTCTGACAATCTGCCTGCCTCTCAAGCTATTCATCCACCATCACTCTGTTGCTGATGTGGTGTGATGGAAGAAGTAAATAAACAGAACCAAAGCCAGGAATCCTAAAAGATCTGGTCATTGCATGAATGAAGGTAATTCATCACTGCCCCGTCTCTCCCTACTGCTTTCTTCTGCGTACAGGAGAAGATTTATCTTTAATAGTAATAGTAAGTCAGGTGATCTTGGAGGGAGGGGGTGGAGGTTAGCTGGAGAGAGGGAATTATTAAATTTCACCAGTGGTTTGATCCCACCTGGGGCCAAAATGCCATCTTTGTTTTGGACTTACTGCTTGCTGCTGGTCAGATGGATGCATTTGCTTTATTGACAGGTATTTTCATTTCTACTTCACCCCATGGCAAGAAAGGAAAGTACAAAAAGAAGAGGAAGGAGAGACTAAAGCAGGGATGAATAGTTGCATATTGAGCTCTAGAAGGGCTGTTTTCAGGCATAAAGTGTGAGTGGAAGAGATAGATGTGATGAATAATTGCAAACAATAGGTGGTGAAAAATAACGGAAATGCTCAGCGAAGTACCTCATTGTAAAAATCCCCCACCAAATTTAGGCTTCCTCCAGCTTCCTTTTCCTGGTCCTCCTCCTTCTATACTTCTACCCTCCTTTCCACCCCAACCCCCCTCCATATAACCAATTAGCTCTGAGGCCATAATGGATGTTGTTTTCCATGTTTCCCTGTCAGCAGATTAAATTAGCGCCTGTGTGTGTGAATGTGTGTGTGTGCGTGAGTGATCATCTTATCGGCTCTTAGTACAGTAATGAAACACAGTTATAAATGGCTGCAATCCTGTTAACAAAACAGCACCTGAGTGCAGCCCGCTAGATAAATCAGAACTGGGCCGTCGCCACGTCGACCCGGCGGCTGTTGCTAAGGCGTGGAATCACCAGGAGACAATTGAATCATTTGCTCTCTGTCTGATAAAGTGCCTGTCTTTAACAAGCAGATCACTGCAATAAAAAAATGAGACCATTCGTTATCACCGTGCTTCTTCTTACACATGATTTAGGAGAGGTCTGGTTAAAATTCTACTTTGGTAACCAAACTGATAACGCATTGAAATAACACCATATTTCTTTGATGTGCAGCATTTGAGGCTTTAAACACAACCACTACTTTGTTGTGTGTTTTCTTATTTTTTCCATCATAGCATGATGATATACGCTGTCATGCTTGTGCTCTCCCTCACACACACATTCCTCTCTCTTCTTGCTGGGGGACTATTAAGACAGTGTCTAATGTTCTGACACACTCCAATGCTCACACACTTAATTGTGTTAATGTTTGACTTCACATAATCTTTAAGTGCTGTCATTCTTTCAGATTATGCAGCCCTGTTTTTAATTACTGAACGCCAGAATGCATGATATACCTGTCCCTATGTATGTCTGCATGTGCTTTCACACAACTGTGTGGAAATGTGAGCACGGACAACAAAAGATTCGGCTTAAAGTGGCATTAATGTTTTTTAAGCTTTTTATTTTTTATTTTTTATTAGATTCTAATTTCTCTCTGAGAATATTTGTGTGTACATATCTAAATGTTTGAGCCTGCATATACATGTGAGTGTGTTAGCACATAGTCATGTATTTACACAAGCAGCTCAGGCTTTCAACGGCAGTCAGTTGAAAAATTGAACAGCACCTCCTCAAACTCATTTTGAAACATGTCTGCAATAGTTTTGGCCACAGTCGCTGATCACACCACATCATCAGTTATTGTGCATATGAGTGGAGCAAACTCTGTTAGCGTTTCAACATACACGCACAAGGCAGTAGAGCATGAGTCAACTGTACGGGAGTTAGAAAAATAAAAAGCACATAGCATAGTCATTACTTGCTGAACGAAGCCCACTCAACCGGATCAGAGCAAGAGGTGTGTGTTTGTGTGTGTGTGACTGAAATAGAGAATGTGTTTTGTGTGTGTTGTTAGCACAGTTTTATGTCAATCATCTTCCAGCCTTGTTACTACTGGTCCTATGCAAGAAGTTCCTCAACTATAGTTTACTTACTGTCACAAAAAGGTGCGTGTGACTTTACCATGAGGATTATAGGTGAATATTCAAGGTTAATTCCTGTGTCCTGTGAAATTATAAACTGTGTATATTAACCCCATATAACCTTGAATAGTGACCGCATGCATCAAATACCAGGTGAAAGCCACATATTTGTCTGTTACTGTGTTCAGTGGTAGCTTATGGATGTGTTGAAAGGGTGTGATTAATAAAATAAACATAGCAAACCAGTGATAAACTGGGCATGTATTCATTTATAAAAGGTGTTGTCATTTTTCCATGTGAATGATGGCATCAGGCTGTAGCACAGTCATGCGATATATTAAGGCAGCCCTGAGGTGTCGAACAAAACATCAAACCAGAAGACAGTCTGTCAGGAAGTTCCCTCCAGTTGGGGTTACCTTCACAGCTAATTTGAGTTTCCTTAGCTAGGGTGGAGGGAATAAAAGCAGCTGTCAGCCTTCAGATGGACTTCCTTGTCCTTTGTGGAAAGATCTAACATGATCAAATGTCCCCGTGGGTTCAAGTCAACATGTTGCAGGATGCAAAATTACAGAATGATATAATGTGGTCTTCAAGGAGACGTGAACATCTATCATAAAATAACACTTTTATCTCTAAAATTGTGAAATGTTAAAATGCATTAGCTTGTTGCAACAAAGTGATGAAAATCTTTAGGAATCTTGTGAAATGTCTCAGGTGTACAAAGGTAGTCTTGCTGTACACACGTTTGAAAGATGTGTCATACATGATGAACCACTAGGAGTCTAACATCACCTCCACAAGTTGGCATTGGACATTGAGTTCCAAAAAGTTCCAGAAACTGTTCAGCACCTAGATGTCCACTCAGGGGTCATTTCTTGTGCCTGTGCCACAGGGTTAACCCACTGTTTTTATTTCTAATGGAATAAGTGAACCTGAACAAAAATTCTAAATCAAAGTTAAACCTGCTACTACCTGAAAAGTAAATACCCAGTTATACCCTGCTTGGACACATGGATCTCCATATTTAATCATCACCCCTCTTACTCAGTGTGCAAACCATATCGTGGGCTTTGGGGGAGCCGCTTTTGTAATTTATTTATTTTGGGGGGCGAGGGGGGGGGGGGGGGTGTTTTCAAAGATCCTTCTTATCCCCACCTCTACTCCCCCTTTCCCCCACCCCACCCCCCTCCCACCCCCT
>JBAMHW010000024.1:16959968-16973980 GCA_037177495.1 Rhadinocentrus ornatus | reverse complement strand
TGGGATAGGCTCCAGCTCACCCCGCGACCCCTACTGGGAACAAGCGGTACAGAAAATGGATGGATGGATGGATATATATATTGTTAGAAACAGCGGATATATGCCTTATTTTCCGGAATAAACTTTTTTCTTATTTTTTTATTTTCAATATTCAAGGCATGAACATTTGCATGTTGTGATACCTGGCTGTTTGATGAGTCAAAGAGTGTTTACTCACTGTTGTGTGTCTACATTTGAAGCTATAATGACTCTTCCACATTCAAGTTTTACAACAATAATGGGGGAGTTCATCAAAGTAAAGCTGATACACAGTACCCGAGTTTATTAACGAAACATCTAATGATTGTGCTGTATACTTAGTATAGCTCATTAGTATGGCTACAAAAAATATTAGGAAGTGTACTCACACATTGATGTAGTAAGTAAAATATATAGTAACATGACCCACATCCTTTCATGTTTCTTTAATTATTCTCTCTGAGGCGGCCATGTGATTTTAAGATTTCTTTCTTTGACTGGTGTACATTAGAGCTGTAGTTTCCTTTTTCTCTGGTTTTTCAATTTTTGTTCACAATTATTTCAGTGGTCTTTCAGTCCCTTCTTTATATATTTAATGTGCATATGCAGGAAAGATGATGATGACGATGGTCATGATGTCAATAACTCTGTGCAGGCTGATGGAAACTAATCTTTCTGTCTGTGCTGAAAGCCGAACTGAAAATGTTTATGAGCATAATTCACAGCATGAGAAATACTTGGTTTTTACTCTAGCTCGGTTCATAGAAAGCCTTCCACTCTTCTCTTTGTCCATTTCTTAAAACGTTTCACTCATTGTCTTCGACTTCTTTCAGATAATCTCATTTAGACTTCCTCTCTTGATTTTCAAGCCTCCTTCTCTCTCTCAGTGGAGTTCCCTGCCTCTCTCCCATGGCTCTGTCTTTTTCTCTCTTTCTCACCCACTTCCTCTAAATGTACCACAGTATTGATGTTTTTCCCTCCATCATGGCTCCTGTGATGCTTTTTCTCCTCTTAGCTTTCCCCTTTGTCTTCCACCTTTTATTTGTCAAAGGCTCTCTGCAGTGTTGTCTCCCCAGGTACAGGCTGTCTCATACACACAGATATACCAGGGGTTTAGTACAATTTTAAAGGCTAATAATGATGTTTAGTTTGAAACTATTGATGACCAGTATACTGACTATGACAGTATATAAGAAAATAAACAAGAATAGCCAATCCCACGCTAAAGAAGAAAAATGCTGTCTCATAAATTATGTAAAACTCAAAACATAAAAAAAAGTCATCCCACATCATCGTTTCTGATTGACGTAGAGACAATCTATTTTGAAAAAATGCTTTTAAAGTAGCACATTTTAGGTTTTCACACCGGCCAGGCACTGATTTACTGCCGGCAATGCGGACCAAGCTCTGACACCGGTCGTACAGGGACCGGGCAGTCGGGGGTTACCGCCACGACAGGCACCTACGACCTTACGGCCACAGCCGCGGCTGGCCGCCTCGACAATAGAGGCACGGAACACAGCCAACTCAGACTCAATGTCCCCCACCTTATCCGGGACATGGTTGAAGCTCTGCCGGAGATGGGAGTTAAAACTCTTTCTGACAGGGGACTCCGCCAGACGTTCCCAGCAGACGATACGACTACAAAGTCGATCATCGAAATGCGGCCTAGAGTGTCCTGGTGCCAGGTGCACATGTGGAGAGTCTTATGCCTGAACAAGGTGTTCGTTATGGACAATCCACGACGAGCACAGAAGTCCAGCAACAAAAAACCACTCGGATTGAGATCAGGGGGGCCATTCCTCCCAGTAACACCCCTCCAGGTCTCATTAACATTGCCCACGTGAGCATTGAAGTCCCCCAGCAGAACGAGGGAGTCCCTGAAAAGAGTGCTCTCCAACACCCCCTCCAAGGATTCCAAAAATGGTGGGTACTCTGAACAGCCGTTTGGTGCATAAGCACAAACAACAGTCAGGGCCCGTCCCCCCACCTAAAGGCGAAGGGAGGCTACCCTTTCGTCCACCGGGGTAAACCCCAACATACAGGTGCAAAAGTCCCTCTAAAAGATAATGGTTCCAGAGCCCAAGCCATGCGTTGAGATGAGTCCAACTATATCTAGCCGGAACCGCTCAATCTCGCGCACTAGCTCAGGCTCCTTCCCCGCGAGAGAGGTGACATTCCATGCCCCTAGAGCTAGCTTCTGTAGCTCAGCAGCTCAGGGAGGACAGTCTATGTTCACAAACAATCAAAATTGTGTCACAGTACAGGCAAGGCCGGATTATCCAATGGGCATTATGGGGCCCATGCCCACTTGGGGCCCAGATGAGCAGTTTTAAGGAAAAAATAAATCAATCAATAAATAAATCAATAAAATACTTAAAGTTTTTGATATGGAAGCCAATAACCAATGAGAAGCACAGCTTTTCAATTTTTAACCTTAACAGAATAATTTGATTGGTGGGGTGCGATTGTCGAAAAACCATAGTAACCTGCCCCATGGCCCCGCCCCCTGTCCACCATCTTTAACGTTGAACTGGCCGAACTGTGAGTGTAGGAGTAGGCTGGGAGAATGAGTTAGAGTAAGAGAAGTGGTTGTTTTTAAACGGAAGCAAAAGCGAGGAAAAGAGGAGAAGGAGGAGTGTTTATTATGAAGTGTATTTTCTATAGACACTTTCTTCATCAAATCGTGGAAGCTAAGTCGGCGGATCCTAATCTGGAGGAGGCTACCTTTAGCCCTACAACAGAGCCTGAGGCTAGCTGCAGCAACGGTGACTCCGACTTGCAGTGGATTTATCAGGTCTGTGACCCAGCTTTGTGGCGAACAGTCAATGAAAATGCTCGCGCTGTCCTTATTGATCGTGGAGTTGCTACCTTTTACAACAGAACAAGCAAATGTCCCGCTTCAATCCGTGATGGGGGCTTGGGTGCTAAAGTGTGCTCCCTCAAAGATGATCTAATGTGCTTTCATCTTCCAAATGGGGAAAAAGTCTCTTGAGACTGAATCACATATTCACCATCTACAGGTAACATTTTTTGCTTCCCTTGCATGCTATTTGCATTAAAGAAAAAACAGTTAATTTGTGGTTTTTCTGAGTTGGAAGCATCCCGAACGTGTACATGACAAAGAGAAAGGCTCAGAGCATTGCAACAGTATGCTAGCTTTACTTCAGCACTGATCAGCCACTGGGAGCGGGAATGTGAACGCCAAACTGGCGCAGAAGCTGGAATGAGAGAAGCGATGTTGGTGGGAGGTGCTCAGACAGTTGTTGCTGCAGGGCTGCCAAATCTCACGCATTGGCCGTGAGACTCACACATTTAAATGACTTCTCATGCTTTCATGCTAAACCTCTGATTTTTTACGCTGAAATGCACTCATGACCAATGCCAGCTAATTGGGAGGTTTGGGAGTATTCTCTGTGGGCCACATTACTCTTGGGCTGGTGTCCCGGTGGAACCAATAAATAAGTGGCAACGGGCCTACCATATGATCTGTCTGCAAAGAATCAATAGTAGTGATGTGAGGATCAATAGTGAAATATCTACTATACTAGCATTTATATAACTAAACTTTTTATCTGCCTGCTGCTATTTTAAAGTTTTTGTGTTGATGTTTTAACAGCAGGAGTTCCTGCAATCCTAAAACTGAGGATTTCTGTTTTGTTCAGATGTGCAGTAATAAATATCAGCCAGATTGCTGACAGCTGAGTTTATTCGGGATCTATCTTTTGAGCCTGAAAAAAGACTTTCATGATCAATAAGTTATGCCTACAGAGACTGTGAGGGCAGGGGCGTTGCTAGACATAGGGCTCTACAGGGGCCCAGGCCCCCCATTACTCAGATTTTTTTTATTATTATTATTATTATGAAGACCTGCTATGTTTAATGAGCAGCATTATGTTCCATCTGCTTCACTTTACTAACTCGACTGTTACTGCTGCTTCCAAACAACTGCCACTGTAAATGGAACAATAAATAATATAAATAATAATAATAATAATAATATGGTTGTAAAATCCTCTTTTTTGTGAGTTGTCGAAAAAAGTGAAAAATACAAATAGAGAATTTATTAAGTTAGAAAAAACTTATATCTTCTTTATAAGTGTATATCAGATTATGGATTTCTTGTGATCTCACATGAATTTGGAGGTTTGCTTTAAAAATCCAGCATAATAAAATTCATATAATCAGACTTTACTCATATGTGTTTATATTTACAGTAAGACATTATTATAAGTGATTGTTGGAAATTTGCTCCAACAAATGTGGTCCAGCAAATGTCACTGATTCATGTTTTGTATGGAAGCTGCTGTCTGACTGGGAACTGCCCTACTGGGAACTGTCTGATTGTATAACAATCATATATACTGAACCTTTCAGCACCACTTTAACATTGTAACATCAGTGTTGGCAAAGATTAACATCATGAACCACATGGTCCTCAGGCTCAGACCCAGCAGCAACAGCAAGTTCTTCAGTTTACAATCAACCATTTGCAGCTGGTTCTAACAGAATGATATCCATAACACTTTATTCTTTTGTACGTTCTGCTATAAGCAAGATAAGATAATCTTATCTAATTTTCTATGTGCTGTATTCATTTTCATACGTTCTTACCACCATCAGCTGAAAATTAAGGCTCCAAAAAAGGCCAAAAGCCAGTCTGACAACATTAGGTGTGCCTGTGTGTTTGTGATTGAGTAATGGAAGAATCTGAAATGTAGACCGCCTTGATGGACATGAAACAAAATGTACATAAGCCAGTGAGTTACACCACAATGTGTAGTGTGTTGCTATTGGCACCACTGACTGAGAAATGTTGGAAATGTAGTTTTACATTGTGTCATGGACAATTTTCATTGGGTAGGGGGGCCCCTTGGACACTCTGTGCCCAGGGGCCCCTGCATTTCTAATCCGGCCCTAAGTACAGGCCAATAATCTCAAGCACAAAAGCAAAACTACAAAAGATAGACATAAATGAACCAAAGCAACAGTTTAAAGAAAAGGAGGTCAGAATTCCTCCACAACATTATACAGAAATGATTGCCTTTAGTTATTCTAAATGAAGCTGTAGTTCTACATGGTGTTACAACATGGGGTGTTATTCATTTTTCATTTTCTGCTTCTGCATTTTTGTGGTTGAGTTTTTACTAAACAAATAATGACACAGTGTACTATCTAATGTGGTTTTTCTGAGATAAATTTACGTATCTGGCACCTAACTAACTGATACCTGGCTAAACCGGATTATTTTTTATTATTATTACATACACAAAAAGAATACAAATCTGATTCATAAAACCTTGGAATTGAAAGGTGGTCATGTTCATACCAAGGACTACACAAGGGTTGATTCTTGAAACCTACTGAATGCTTAGAGCACTATTGTTGCATGTCTCCCTGCAATCTCTATTTCAAATAATTACTTTTTTTCATGCACTAAAACCTCTGAATCATTACTTGTGGTAGGTCATTATGGGACACACACACACACAAGGATGAAACCTCTTCTTAATAGGACTAAATTGGCTTTGTACAACTTGAACTAAGACGCAATGTAGCTGTAATGTGAGGATTAATTAATGGTGAAAGGGATTTGTGCCAGTGAATTAGGTGTAACCTTCAAGTTTCCTACAATACTCAGTATTTGATAAAGATAATTTCATTGGGACATATTGGCTTACCTGTAATGAAGAAGAAACACATACACACTCTCACAGGCACACACAACCCTTGCACCCTTTCCCTTGACTGTAAAAACAGCCGTAATAGAAAGCCAAGCATCATGACTCACTGTATTTTACATTTACAAGCATATCTTACAACAAGCCAATCTACAGTGGTACTGCCAGAAGAGACTGGCTATATCACAGCCCATCTAGTCAGCAGTTGCTCGCCTTATAACATGGCCTGTATCTAAGCAGAAAGGATATTTAGGGAGCAGATATAGAGAAAGATAAATGAATGGTGGCAGGAAGGGTGGATGAATGAAGAAGAGATGTAAAAAGAGATGGCTCATGTGTAAAAGAGGTTGTAAAGAGCAGAGAGGTTGGTTTCAGTGTGTTTAAGAGCTTGGCAGAGGAGCAGATACCACTACTGCAACTGTGGTTTCTGGGGAATCGATGTGCGTGTGTGCGTGCAAGTGTGTGTGAGTGTGATAGGGGGAAAGGGATCCAAGGTATTTTCCTGGCAGTTGAAGGACAGCTTAACGCCCGGCTTGTAAAAACAGCAGTGCAAAATGTTCCACATGCCAAAGGACGGCGGAGGTCACACACACACTCACACACAGATACAAGCAGTTGCATGCACAATAAAAATGAAGTGCAGAGTTGTAGTCTTATTTATTGGAGATCCTGTGGTGTGGGTGAACTGTCACTGGGTGGTAGGGCAGCTAAAAACCAGAGGATGTTTTCTTAACATTTCCCCTGATTATATCCAACATCTTCCATCTGTAATCAGATTTTCAACATTTCCCCTTATGGGATGCAAGCCTGTTATAACCCTCACACTGGTGACCACATTGCCTCAACTGGCTCTTGCTAAAATTGTGTGAGCCACAAATGAGTTCAAGGCTCCATATTGTAGTTTGTTCACAACTGATGACAGCAAAATGAGTGAAAGAAACACAGCCTTGCTTTCACAATAGCAAATAGCATTAGCATCTCCCAGATTAGGGAAGACCACTTTTGTAATGCTCGTTTGATTTCGTCAGTGTTGAACTCTGTGCAGTATTGAGTACAGTAGTGGTCATCAACCCTCTCACGTATCCACCCTTGCTCCTCTTGTAATTCTGCTTCTCGGTATTCGTATTATTTTTGTTGACAAATCTCCAAGCTTATAAACAATATTGGAGTGATGACTTCAACTTTTGTGTCATTACCAACATTGCACAAGTTTTCCAGTTCCCCCTACTCCCATTTTGTTAGGAATGATTGTCCTTATTCCTAATCCACTCTCAGCAGGACATTTCTGAGTCCTATAATCTTTTTTTTTTCTGCTGTTGTTCTGTATTATTGAAGAAATCTTTGTCCTGAAGGAGCAGAAAAATGCAGTTTACAGCAAAAATAAATACAGCTTACCAAGCTGTCAGGTGATGCAAGAACAGAAATGTTAAGTGTGTGATTTGCCAGTTTCATTGCAGATATCAGAGGTGAAATCGTTGTGGTTTTTGTTTTAAACCTCATATGAATGTATACAATGAAATAACACATGACATTTTCAAAATGGATATTGAACGAACACCGCTGACCTTCAATTCATTCATTCTTGAATCATGCGCTATTAAGATGAAAGACAAAGAATGCATGCAGCTGCCTGAGTAAAAACATTTTGAGAAAGGAGATGCATACACAAAGAAATGAGGTATTTACTTCTGTACCTAAAGGTACAGTTCTCAGAAAAGTACCATGTAAGGTGTAGAAATGATCTCTTTGATGATTACTGTGGATTTTGTAAAAATTTATAACGCATAAATTATCACAACTAAAGGTGCTTAATCCTACTTTTGTGGCCTCAAGGTATAGGAAATACTAACATGAAATGAAATATCTTTAGGTACTTTGGCTTCATCCCACAGTCCAGTGCATACCTGTTGGGTTAACTGATTTTGACTGACTACCTTTATGGGGTAAAATATAAACCAAATTTATGTTTGATTGATTATTTAATCACTGTAATAAAAATAATTGCTGTTGTATTGTACATAATTGAAAACACTGATAAGTAACCTTTACAACGAGGTATAAATTTGATATAAACAACACAGTTAAATGTGTGGTTAGCGCTCCCCAAAATGTGCCAAAATCCCCTGCATAATTCTCTTGTTGGTATGCATTTGAGTTTCTAGGTGTGTTGGATGATTGCACTCTGCCACATATTTACATTAATTATTGGTCATATTTATATTGCATCCATTTTACACTGTCAGGAATCTGAGTAGCTGAGTAGTAGTGAAAGATTCATATACGGCTACAACAGCTAAGTACCTCTTCTTTTGCTGGTCACCAGCCTGATCACATTCTGCTGTGAGATGGAATCCCATTGCCAACCAGGAGTGGTTGAAGGAAAGTCAGCATGGTTGTGTTGGTCACTCTACTGCATACAGCTCCTTCGAGCTGATCCAACAAGCATTCATTTGGGTTGAGGTCAGGACTGAGGTCAATCCATCCTCTCACTCCTAAATCCTGGAGGATTTTATGATGATCCTGGTTCTGTGGGGGAGAACATTGTCATCCTGGAGGATGGAGTTAGATCCCAGATTCTGGAAATACAGAATACTGGCTCTAAATTCTAATTCTGATATTTCTATTAGTCAAATGCCAATCATATGCCAGTCATTCATTTGTGACTGGCACACACCTGGCAGCACTTGAACCTAAGAACTAAGGGGAATACCAGGAGGAGAATATTGCAAGGAATTTTGACACATTTTTTGGGACTGACTCGCCATTTGTTTAGGTATGTTGCTCATTTCACAGAAGCAAAATCCTTATAAGTTATACCTCACTGTAAAGGTGACTAAACAGACTTTCTAATGATGACACCAACTGATGTTATTATTGAAGTTGAGAAATAATAAACCCCAAAAAATTGTCAGAGCTGATATCTGAAGTATATAAATGGTAAACACTTGTAGATAAAACTGTGTAACAGCTTATAAAGTACAGTGTTTACTAGGGTGCAAATGCAGTAACAATTCATATGTCCATTTTTTGTTTTTAACTTTTTCTGCATTTTCATTCACATTGTGTTTCCATTTAATTTCAAACACAACAAATGATCCGACAAAGGAAAACTGATACCAGGGGGTATAAATACACTGAGGGCAACCAACAAGAAACAGGCAAAGTGAGATTGCTAATTAAACCAGGTGAGCTGATGAACAGGAAGCAAGAAGCAAACATTGTAATATCTGGAGTTGGGTTGTGATATTATGCTCGAGCCTATTGGCTCCACTTCACCTTGATCTTGTGAACCGGAAAAGTTGCAAGCATTGTTTTGACACTTTGCTCTGCTTTGAGTCATGTGACCACACTAGCTAAGGCCTCGTTATATCTGTGCATCTCAAGCTGCTCCCGGGAATTTCAAAGGGGCTGAGTTTGTCACCTTTTAAAGCTGTAAATTGTAGGTTTTTAAGAGGAGATTATTTTGGCAACCATTTATCATTTCATTTAGAAACAGGTTGAATGAAAGCATACAATGATCTTAGATTATATCACACTAAGTTTTGATACATTTAGCTGTAAAACAGGGTTAAGAACATCCTATATTAAACACAAAGATAAGGAGCTGAATGAGATAATGACATAATAAACTTTTGTAAATGCTTCCCTTCAAATTACACACAGACAGCCAGCAGATGGAGATCTTTTTGAATGCATCGATCTTTTGACAGAGGCTGTGCAAAAGTGATTCTGTGTTTCATGAGACTTTGGTCGTACCTTCTTTGGGATAGGGTAGCGGGGGCAGCTGCCTAAGCAGAGATGCCTAGACTTCCCACATTTGCCAGTTTGTCTAGGGGGATCCCAAGGCCTTCCAAGTCCAGCCAAGAGACGTAGTCCCTCTAGTGTGTCCTGGATCTTCCCTGGGGTCTCCTCCTAGAGGGACATGCCTGGGACACCTCACCATAGAGGTGAGGTGTTCTGTCATGGTTGGGCTGGGTGTGTGTCTGAATCTGCAGGTAGAGTTGTGCAGGTTACCATGGGGACCCAGGGCGGAGTCTGGAGCTTCAATTGTCACCACCTGCAGCTCATCAGCCTGATCTACTCTCTGCTATTTAAGACCAAGCAGGAGCGCCAGTCTTTGCCAGATTGTCTCCCTTTGTTGCGGGGTTATCAGGTCCTCATTTTCAGCCCACTGCTTGAAAACTGTAAGGTGCAAAATCCTGCTGTGATTTTCTCGTTTCCTGTCGGGTCCATGCTAACGCTCTGTCCTTTCATAGGAAGAGTTTCCCGGGCCTGGACCAATTAACTCACAGCAAAAAAAAAAATTTTCACCCTCTCCCTTGCCTTCCTGTGTGTCTGTTATTGGGTCCTCCCCGAGTAAACGGTCCCAGACTGTGACAGTGTTCTAGGTTGGAGGCATCCTGACCAGATGCCCTTCCCACCTCATCTGGTTCCTCTCGATGCAGAGGAGCAGTGATTCTACTATGAACCCCTCCCAGATGACCAAGCTTCTCACCTTATCTCTAAGGAAGAGTCCAGCCAATGGTTAAATTTGTGAGTCAGTCTGTAACATCGTAAACACGTAAAATTGTGGCTGAGTGTAAAAAACAAAACAAAAAAAACTCTTGTTCTGGCGGAGCAACTGAGTCACATGCAGTAACTGCAGATTTTGTTTCCTTGTTCATCCACCGTTGGCATGTATGCAATGCATACAGCCTGCACAGACACACATTTTGGGCTGTAAACTGATGTCTTCATAGAGTCTCTTCATAGAGGACTAGAACCATTGAAGCTCTGTTGGCATTGAAAAATACGCTGGCCCTAAAGGTGCACTTATGAAACAGAAGTAGGATCTCTCTTAGACTTACAGAAAAAAATAAGCTAAAATAGGCTAAGATAGCTTAATTAAACAGCAGTTATCACTTTCTTTTTTTTCCTTTTTCCTTGTAACCAAGAGGCCTCTTTGGTTATCTATGTAGAGATAAGGTAACACCTAGTGTTAAGTGAAAAAGACAAACATCTACATGCTGAACAGAAAAACCCTAGAGAAAGCAGTATTGCACAGGTTATTATGAATGGACTAGTGTGTACTTTATACAATACGTAAATACAAGCGGGACAAACCCTGTTAAGAGTCTAAGAATATTTAGCATGTCATCATTGTCGTCAGATTCACTATGGAAAGTCTGAACAGTAAAGAACACATAACTTGCAGATAACAGTGGGAACATACTATACATGAGATCAGATTTGAAAGACTAATCTAATTTCCTTGGAATCTGATCATATGTATCAGTGGTGATGACATATGCTTCCCCTCCTGAGCTGTTGTGATTTTGTCATAGACTTGACGTTTTAAACAAATTTGCCTGGTGAATAGACCCTGATGCATTATCTCAGTGTTGCAGTGACATGAATGAAGGAAGATGATAAAACCACCTACTGGATGTGGCAACTTCTGATGAGGCTTCTCTACCATTCGAAAGAGATTGAGACAATAGATTAACTGATGAACACTATATCAAATTGTCTTTGATTTTATCAGGAGTTTTTAATTCACTTGGTATTTTGGTAATACAGGCTCATATGTAAGAGAAGCAGCCTTTCTTAACTGGGCTACAACTCTATAAGGTTTAATTTTTCCAGTTAATCAGATCGCTGTTTTTAATTTTTATCATATTTCATGGTGTGATGGACCGAGCAGTGAAGGACAGTCAGGCACAGATTTAAAGATCAAAAAAGTTTTGTTTTTTTATTTGAACCCAAAAGAAGTAATCCAAAGCTATTTAAATATAGGAAATAAAGGAGTAGTCGGGCCCATAAAAGAAGTCAACATAACAGAACTCTCCTTAAATAACTGGTGGCAAAAATAACTGACCTAACAAATAAAGCACAAGGGTAACTTAAATAGTGGTTGATCAGCCCAAACAAAAAGACACAAAAAACACACAAAAAACTAACTAAACTAACAAAAGAAAGCCCAATTTCCCCCTCTGTTGATGCTAGTGTGTAGTCTGGTCCAATTAGTTGGCTCCACCCCGTGGCCACCTGCTGGTTCCCAAGCCAAGGGACTGGAACCACAAAAAAAAAACTCAAGAGAAAATAAATTATAACACCACAATATAAACCAAAATGCTTGCCCAGTTTTAGAATATATGTGATGTTACTTATTAAAATAAACTTATACCAAACAAAATCATATAGTGATCTGTAAATTGAATCTAAAATGAAAACAAAATATGCGTATGTGTGTAGTACTGTCCACTGCAGGTTACCACTCATGTGTGGCTGTAAATGCAGCCATCACGCATGGGTTGACAATTATCCCAGCCCTTCTTCATGATTTATGACTATGTCCATACTGAACTTGCACATAATCTCCATTTGATTGCATTTTTTTAATCTTTTGGACCAGATCTGTCCAAAGTTTGACATAAAGGATTATAACTGTTACCTTCGTGTTGTTATAACTCTTCTGTCCAGCAAAACCTCAGTGATCTGATGATGGTGATTCACAGGAAATGAAGGGGTGATCTTTAACATTTTCACAGCCATCATCTTTTTTCACCATTTCTGATGGAACAACAGCCTTTCCTCTATTCCTCCCTTTCACTATCCATGCTGCATTTACTCATAATGAGGAGCTGCCACTCAAACTATCTACAGCTGCACTTATTGCAACACTATTGAGGTGCCAGGACAAGATTGCTCAGCTGGGATTAATGTCTTGGTTGCATTTGCTGAAACAGAACTTTGAGCAATCTGGCATGAAAATCTGGAGGAAAGAGCTTGAGAACAAAGACTGCCTGCTGGATCTGGATGGGTCATATGAAATGAAGCTTATGAATTAAAACAAATGCATTATGCATAATGAACAGAGGCTGGAGGGAAAAAACTAAAAACAGAGACAGCAAGGAGACATCTTGTCAGTACTAAAGGAGAGCAATGGAAAGATGGACAAAGGAGATGTCCCAAGAGACTATGCACTCATTCTGCATGGTTGCCTATTGGTTGCCATAGAAACGGTGTGTGTGTGTGTGTGTGTGTGTGTGTGTGTGTGTGTGTGTGTGTGTGTGTGTGAGAACCAATATTGAGCTGGAGGGTGTGTGTGTCATTAGGAAGGGGAATACTGTCTAGGTTCTGCTCAGGGGTCCTCCCACAGTGTTAACGATAATACTTTAAAAACTCACTGTGATCACATGCCACGTCATGTGTGTGCGTGTAATGGTGTGCGTGCATGTACAGACAGAGAGAGTCTGTAGACACAGAGATCTTATCATTTTAAAACAGGGCCCTGGGCTGATGAGTGATCTGCCGTATGGTGTGATTGATGAAGGACGGAGTGATGAACACTTGATGAGATGAAAGGGTGAAGAGCCATCAGCACACAAACACAGGCATACACGCACACTTATCGTCACACACTGAGAAACAAAGCCTGACTAAAGCTTCACTTAGGCACCACATGTGAATGAATGCATAGATGAAGAAAGGCAAAAACTAACAGAACCAAAAGGCACATTGTGTAAAAAAACACACAAATGTACCACCAAGGAAGATGAAGGGACATTTATAGATGAAATTTTTTCTTCAAACCAAAAGAAATGTTACAGGAATATCACAGGAGACTATTCAGCCATTACATGCAACTTGTAAATACATATACATCCCTATGTAAAATAAAAAAGTACACTATTTGTAAATTTGCTCCCATAACACTGTATAATTTAACCTGATCTAATCGACCCCCTTCACTGAGTCTGTTCTGATGCTAACATTCATAAGCCAAGCCCAAAGACGGATTTATGCTTGCGCTGCATCTGCATAACCGCCGTAGGCTCCGTGGCTCTGCAGAAGCTCGACGCGCACCTCTTCCAGACCCAACATGCACCCCAGTTAGACAGATGGTTACGCAGAGGTACCCCCTTGTTATTGGTCAGTTTGGGATCACATGTTGCCAAATGTGGATCTTCTCGCTGAATTTGTGTGGTAACCGCCGTTAATAAAAAGAATAACCAGTTGATCAATTTGAAGAGAGGCTGATCGAAATATTTATTCATTTTCTTCCACAAACTAATAAAGACACTTAAACATACTGGACTCCATTGTTGTTTTTAGACAGAAAATACCTACCGAACTGAAGTTAATCATCAAAATAACTCCGACCTGGTGAGTTTACCAGCCGATACCACCCCTGCTACCACCTTTAGATTAGGAGGAAAAACTACAACATGACACCAAAACGGTCATCCTCTCTTTAATACAGTGCAGTTGCCCTGTCCCATGTGCAGAAAAACACCCCCAAAGCATGATGCTACCACCCCCATGCTTCAC
>JBAMHW010000024.1:16932316-16949538 GCA_037177495.1 Rhadinocentrus ornatus | reverse complement strand
GGGATAGGCTCCAGCTCACCCCGCGACCCCTACTGGGAACAAGCGGTACAGAAAATGGATGGATGGATGGATGGACATATTGTTAACATTTGATTTTTATTTATTTGTTTTTACCAGAAATCAATTATCATGATTTTAAAGCAACAGTGAATGAACAACTTTTGCTTTCTATGTCTTTATTGGTCTTGTGTTGGACTGGTGACCAGTAGCGGGTTGTATTTCTCCTCTTCTCTGATAGCAGTTGGGATGGGCTCCAGCCTCCTCTGCCACCCTGAACTGAATTAAGTAGCTATAGAATATGCATAGATTGATTATTTAAAAAAAACAAACATTAAATGTAAGAAGATGACACCTGGCTCTCTGCATATTAGCGTCACAACTTTTCCATCAGTTCACAATAAACATTGTGACAGAAGCATATGAGGTGATAAACCCTCAAACACTGCCATAGTGTTCAGGTTTCACTTGAAATTACTGAACCTATTACATCCAGACAGGTGTAATGTTACAGGTATTTTGATTACTCCCACAGAGCAGCTGACAGCACATCACGATGGAAAGAACATACAGGACTGTTTGTGTGTGTGTGTGTGTGTGTGTGTGTGTGTGCGTGTGTGTGTGTGTGTGTGTGTGTGTGTGTGTGTGTGTAAGTGGGTCTGCAGAGGTTGTTTTATATAAATATACTGCATGTGGCTTTTCTACTACTGTCACTGGGGCAGAGTTGGCAACCTTGGCAGTAAAGTGTATCTCTTTCACACACATACTTGTAAATTTCACCCCACATCAAGCTCATATTATGAATATCACACACTGATTCCCACACAGCTGCTATCAGGTGTCTGTTGCTGTGTCCACTAAGACTTTTACAGGATGTTTGACCTATTCTGATTGTCAAAGGAAGTCACTAGTTGGTCAAGATTTCTCTACTACTCCAAATATCAAATACCAGTTTTAGTGATAACCACCAGAACTACTCTATGTAACGTCATTATGTTGAAATGAACTTTTTAATCTAATATAATATGTAACCTGGTGTGTGTGTGTTTTTGTGGAGTTTGTTTTGCTTGCATGAAGAGAAACAAACACAATATTTTCCCATGTAATTTAGTGTTAAAATCTACTGCAAATTAGAACGTTATACTGCTGAATGAATTTGATTCCAGATGACCCTTGACTACAAAACACTTTCCTCTCTTTTTCTGTTGTGCTTTAAAACACAAGCAAAAGAGAGGATTGTTGACTTCATGAGGAACAGGATTAACAAAGCCCTTTTTTTATCCTTAGAGAAGAGTTGGAGGTCGCTAGACAACAGACCTCCTCTTATTCTTACAATTAGGATGAAAAATAGTGGCAGTAGATAATGTCTATCATAACCTTCACTGTGGATATTATTTGTCAGTGGTCACAGTGATCACATTGTACAGCATAAAAGTCAGTCAGACACATTTCTTCTATCGTCTCTTCAACAACGTTCAATAACACACTTTGTGAAAAGAGGTGGGCTTAAATTAAATTTGTCATTCCTCTAAAATTTGTACTTTAACTGACATTAAAAAAGATTGAACAAGGTGTAAACATGATTCAATTAGTCATGCACACTTTTATATAAGTTTGCATATGTACTGCATCAAGTGTATGTAGCATGATTGTTGAACAGTAATGTAAGATAGAAGCTGTAAAACAAAAAAAAAAAAAAAAGAAAAATAAAGAAAGTTTTGTACTTTGAGGAAGGGATGCCAACTTTTCTGCTAAGCTAAAAACAAACCCCTATCGTCTACATTTGGCTGCTTGTCTGTGGGAAGAATAGTGTACTTCCCCAAGATTTTGCTTTGAAATTTCCATGTAATGGACCAGAAAGCAAAACACGTGAAAAAAATAAGAAAGTAGAAAAAAGAAGAGTGGAGTTGTAATGCAGGAGAACATGGACATGACTTCCACACTGCCAAGAATATATGATTTATGTCAGTCTGCCATCTGTTGCCACAAACTTTCTTGCACAACTACCAACAAGTCAGATTGGCTATGGGGACGTCTACAATGTCACACACACAGTAAAAAGGACACCAGTAGCAAGCTCACAGAGGCTCATGTGAACGATGGATGAGGTGATGCAGACATGACTGCTGATCTCCTTACTCTCACTCTGACCTGAACACACCCAACTACGCACACACACACGCACACACACATGCAACATCCTGCAGCAGCTGACAGCCATTTATTCACTTCATTGACACACTCAGGCTATATCTAAATGGAGGGCTTTCTTGGGATTGGAAAGCCCCCCAGTACCACCACATGCACAACCTAACATTCACTGGTTCACAGCCTTTCCTTCCTTTGTCTTTAGGTTTTTTTTCTAGTTCTTTTCCAAAACCACGTAATAAATGTTGCTGAAGTTGTATGTTTGTCCACCAGCCTGCAGCAGAAATGAAAAAGGAAAAAAAGAAAAAGAAAAAAAACTATAAAAACTGCCACACCTTTCTGTGACACCTTGACCCGTTACACACACATTTATGCACTCAAATCAGCTTGAAGCATGTTTGCTCTAACAACATGAAAGCATCTCTCATTAACCCAGGGGGCACCCCCAACCTACTATTGTGCCCCTATCTCCTGCAGCATTCTAGGTAAAGTAGTTTAACAATGTCAACCAGATAAGCCCAATGCAAACCTACTGATAAGACGTCAAAGACTGCACTTAATGTCTGTGTGTTTTCAAGGCGTCGGCTGATTGAAGAGCCGATGAGGAGGATGTAAAAGACCAACAGTGTACAGAATAGGGTTGTTTTTTGTATGTTTGTGTGTGTGTGTGTGTGGAGGGGGGGGTGAAACTGGGGACAGGAGTACTGTTTCATATCTTTGCAATAACAAGTCAAACTGCTGAAAGAGCTAAATACAGAATACAAAAGAAAGGCAAACACATACTGGTGGACAAAGAGCTCAAATTTGAATGAGTGAATGTGTGAGTGATTTTAAACTATGGTCAAGGACCATTAGTTAAGTTAGGCAGAAAAAGGGTGAGTCAAGGTTTCCTGTATTGACAAGTAAAACAGGCGCTGACCAAGAAGAAAATGAAAAACAGCGAAGGAGGTGCCACCATTAAAAACACAGCTCAGGATTAAATGAAGTTTATGGTTGATTTTCAAGGCAACACCACACTAAGCTTCCTTTGAGTGGTGCCACGAGGCAACTCCATTGTGCTTTGAGGTCAAAGGTAAATGCTTCATGCAGACTAGAAATTTACAATAAGCCACATCACAAAGGTTGTAGTTTCAGTGTGATAAGAAGGTGTGAACATGCTGCGGAAGTTTCAAATAAAAGGCAGTAAATTTGTACATTCATGTCCCCACTCTGCAGGTAATGATCCTGTCTGTTCTTCGGAGCTCTTCACACATGTGCGCAGAAACCCACATATGTGAGGGCCATTGGCCATAGTCCAAGCAATGCAGAGGCAGTGAAGTGGGTGCTGCTGTGACATGTCAAAAAAAAAAAAAAAATGTAGATGAAGAAATAATAGAAAAAGAAAAGAAATGGTAACTCTTGCAAATAAAAAGTGCTTAGATACAGAAAAATATTAACAATAGCCCCCTACCCATTGTTGTTTCTCATTGTTTGACTGACATGACAGGAACCTGTCCTGCTGCATGCGCTTCAAGGAAGGGGAGAGATAGGTTACGGTAGGGCGCATATAAGGCAGAGGTTAACATTGACAGACGTCAACAACTCATCCTCAGTACTCAGGCTTTTAGAAAGTTTCAAAAGGGTATGAAAAAAAGAGGTTTTAGTGTAGAGGTATGTGGTTTTATCTAACATTAAAAATGTGGCATTACATTTAGCTTTACCAGCAAGAGGCTAGCTAAGCTGGAATAAAGCAGAGTTTTCATATAATGATGCTTTAGATCAGGGGCAGGCCAAGTGATGCCTGTGGGACAATATTTTATGTACCCCTATTTGACATCAAACTTACATGTTAGTGCATTTTTATCAAACACAGCATTTTACCAAATCATTGCACGTGCCGATGCACGTGTCCACAGCACATAAACCATAACCCTAACTCGATTGGGTAGGATCACCAGCAATGTGGAGGGCCTTGCAGTTGTAAATGCTTTGAAGGGAGGGGAGAGAGACACAAGCTGTGTTTCCATTAGAGTTTTTCGCAAAATAATAGCAATATTTCTAACATTTCAACAGTGCAATTGCGATTTGTCGGTGTTTCCATTAAATGGTGTTTAGCGCATTAGCCGTTATTCTCGTAAAATCTTGTCCCGCGAGACTCCACTTTGAGGAGGATGGAGATTTCTAATTCTTTGTAAAAACTTTGCATTTTGCATTTGTTTGCTATCAAGGATGACAATTATATTTTTTTGTAATCATTTGTAAAAAGATTTTCGTCTCCTCCTGCGTCTACACATGCTGCACCATCTTTATTTGAAATTTACTGGTCACGTGACCCACTACGTCACGTCCGGTAAAGTGTAATTGCGAGAAAAGTGTTTCCATTACACTTTTGCGATATACTTCTATATCGACACGTCTGAAAAACCACCTCATGAGAGCGTAAAAAAATAGCTGCTCTTACAATGTGCTGGAGGGTTTTGTGGCAGGACGCTTTGCAGGCTCCGTACCACACGGTGATGCAGGAGGTCGAGACGCTATCAACTGTGTGTCTACAAAAAGTTCTCAGGATGTGGGCCGAGGCTCTGGCTCTTTTCATCTTGCGGAGTAGGTAGACTCACTGCTGGGCTTTAGTTACCAGAGATGTAGTGTTGCTGTTCCAGGAGAGATTTGTGACGTGCACAGCCAGAAACTTGCTCACCCTTGACGGTTACAGGGGCATGTTGGGTGTGCTCTCTTCTAAAGTCCACTACAATCTCCTCTGCCTTCTCCACAGTCAAAAAAAGATTGTGTTTACCACATGGCCAGGTGGCTCACCTTACCTCCTGTAACTTGTCTCATCATGATGAGACCCATCATAGTTGTGTCATTATAGTTGTGTGTTGACGTGCAGTGTTATTTCCCCTCTATTTCAACGTAAAAAAAAAAAAAGTATTATCAGAATCTCTGCACATACATTTTATAAGGAATGTTTGAAGAGAAAAACAAAGATTCACTCAAACTTGTAAAAATATTCATATTAATTCACAGTTCACTGTTTTCTTTTAAAAGTAAGACCTTTATTTAGGGCTGTCAAAAATAACTTGTTAGCTAATTTATGTAATTGATTGCGTTAATTTTTTAACGAAATTAATGCATGTGTGGCATTACAAGCCCCATTCATCCATTACTTCTCTTTTATGATGGCGGGACATGGAGAGGCAAGTTGGAAAAGGAGCCAAACACAAACACTTGTGGGGGCAAGTTTAAAATAAGAAAATAAATAATAAAATTTGATTAAAACACTCCGAACCAAACAGGGGCTCTGGGCTCATGACAGAACAGCAGCTTTCCCTCAGCTTTCCTACACCAGGGTAGGAGCAGCAATGTGAGCAACAGTCCAGACTTAAAGCTGGTGAAAGCCATGAGGCAGCACATTGGCAGAGACTTATGAATAGATATGAATATGAATAGATTAACTAAATGCTACATACCAGACAGGCACTCCTAAGGCCACTCAGCTAGAAGCTTGACATGTTTGCAACTGTGCCAGCAATGATCAGCCCAGGCCTAACTGAACATAATCCACTAATGGAAGATCTAAAATGCAGGTGAGGCAATAATGAGCATGATGCCAGAGCAGAACAGAAACTAAAGGCAAGACGAGGCTCGTATCTTTGACACCAGAAGCCACACAGTGGCCCTCATTTATCAAACGAACATACGACGAAAATCTGTGTGCATGACCATTTCCATCCAAGATTTGGCATTTATCAATTTGGACATGAGCATAGGATACTATCAAATGTTACGACAGGTCTAAGATCATGGACACAAATAATGGTCAGCGTGGATTAGCGTTACAGCAACACAAAAAAGATTTTTAAATGAATTCCCAAAACAAATAAAATAAAATAGGTTAGTGATATGCCTGGAGTGCACACTGACAATGATTTGGGAAAGCAAACAAATATAACAAACAGCCTAAGCCCACACATGACAATTAAAATAGTTCAAATTTAATGAAGAGGCCCACAAATCACTACAATTTGAAATCATAATAAAGAAAACAGAGATCTGTGTTTGCAAACAAACTCATATCTATTTTCACTCATCTCATCACCCTGCTGGCCAACCATGCCACAGAGCAGGAGCATAGGTTCAACAGTGTGCACATACGCACATGTGCAAGGTGGAGGGCTGCTTCGGGTTGCTGAAGAATAGGTGGATGTGTCTCGGACCAGCAGGGGCATGTTGCTGTACTCTCCAGAGAAAGTCTGCAACATAATTCTGTCCTGTGCAGTCTTGCACAATATTGCCCTGGCTAATGGAGTGCCTTTTGATGCCCTGGCGCAGCCAGAGGAACAGATGCCCATGGAACCGTGCCCAGCACAGCATCCACACTGTGGCCTATACGGAGACAGGTGCCGATCCATCTTTTCTAACAAGTAGTCTATACCTTAATGTTATATAACTACTCTATTTAATCAGTAGGCCAATGATTCCCATGCTGTGCACTAAAATGTGCAGTTTTTTACTGGACAGGTGAAAATGCTATAGGCTACCAATTTTCTCTTTTGAAGGCTTAAAAAAGTGGCTTTATATAACAGAACCTTAAACACAATAATGCTTAGCGAATGCAAGTAACCACAGCCAATGTTCAGCGGTTAGAAAAAGTTGTAGTCACTGTTTTTTAATGCATTCAACAATCTCTTAGCATGTCATTTATATTTTCAAGTGTGCAAAGTAAAGAATTGTGACTTTGGGCTATTATCCTAATAAATAAAATGAAAAAAACATTGATTATGGGCATATATATGACATGAATTTTAGTCATACCTTGGCCAGAGTAGGATCAACAATGGCGAGGCTTTTGACTGCCTCCGTGATCCTTTTACATGTAGCATTTTTGTGCACGCCTTTGACTCTGGTCTTTGGGCAGCCAAACAGCACCTCTGCATTCTTTTCCACCTCACACATGAGGCTTTCGATCTCAACCTCCAAAAAGTTCTCCATGGCATGACCACACTGGGTGAGGCCTCTGGACAATGAATTCAGCCACCGCCGAGGAGAGATAAATGATCACAATATGCACAACAACTTCCATCCATGCACCTTTAGTGGTTCATTATCCAGATTTCTTGCCTATATATTCTCTAACTTTACATTCTCAGCTTGACTGTTTAGCTTAACCTCTTGCACCTGCACCCTCCGGCACTAGAAGTTAAAGAGAAATTAGAAGAATCCCAGCTAACAGCTCAGTAAAAATATTTCTGTGACCACCAACCACAGTTAAGAAAACAATTAAAAGACCAGGTACACAAGGTCCAAAAAAAATTAACACTAATAATGGCTCCCCGTGTCCAACGGCTTGAACACGGACAAACGACTCCTCTACTGAAAGCACACATCCCACAGATTCCAAAACTGTAAGTTTAATCTCGATATGACCAAGATTAACCACAGCAAAGGCAAAAAAAGGCCCAGTTTATGCTTTACATTTGTAAAATTTAATCATAAAAAAACTTACCTTTGCTGTCTTGCTTAAAAACATATATCCACCAGGATAAAACCACATTTATATATATATATTGTCTTATATATATATCTCATTGTCTTTTGGAAGTAGTTTCCCATCCAAAAATCACAGATTTCTGCCCATTTGCATAGGTTTGGATGGACAAAGAGGAATGTCGGCTGTCTTAAATACCAGACAGAAAACGTATCTTCACTTTAAAAAACCCGCTCTCTCTCCTGATTACATCAGACTGCAGCAGGACCAGACATGGAGGAAGAGCCATTGGACTGTCAGCCTCTGCATGTGGCC
Source organism: Rhadinocentrus ornatus (assembly GCA_037177495.1). Taxonomy (NCBI): domain Eukaryota; kingdom Metazoa; phylum Chordata; class Actinopteri; order Atheriniformes; family Melanotaeniidae; genus Rhadinocentrus; species Rhadinocentrus ornatus. The sequence continues at coordinate 16,941,611 of JBAMHW010000024.1, read as the reverse complement.
AGCGAGCACGAAGTTTAAAGGGAGAAAAAAAAACAAAAAAAAACCTATGTTAACACGCGTTAAAAAATCAACGCCATTAATCTATTATTACTTTAACGCAATTATAATGCATTAACGTGCCCAACCCTAATCAAAACATAATACTACAGTTTGGTGGGGTAAACCCTGATCTCTGTTGATCTCTGTTAACCTAGTAGGCAGCCAGAAAACGATAGATGGATCGACCAATTATTAGTGGGAAATCATACCTGTGTGACATCTTTCTTGAATTTTAACACAGAAGAACATGGCAGAGCAACAAAGGAGGTGAATGCCGGACATTCAGTAGTTTGTGTAATTTTTGGTCTACAAAATTTGGCTTTAAACTACAAAAAAGTCTATGGTACACTTAAACATAACACAGTGACGATTCCTTCAACCAATCAATAGACTATAGTGTATTTAGTGTTGCCTGTGGAATTGCATAAAAAAACAAGGCTAATGATTACAAGATGTCAAGGTCTTGTGACGGCAAAACAAACCCAAATCATCATCTCTCCACCACCATGCTTGACAGCTGGTGAGAAGTGTGTGTGCTTACATTTGATGTTGCTGTGCATAATGACCAAACATCTCCACTTTTATCTCATCCGTCCATTGTTTCAGAAGTCTTGTGATTTGTTCAGATCCAGCTCTGCAAACATAAGCAGTGCTGGGATATTCTTTTTTTAAGGAGAGAGGCTTTCTTCTGGCAAACCTTTTAAACAATATATATTGTTAAGCTTTTAAAAAAATTGTTTTGTAATTAGCTAATATTCAGGTATTCAGAATAATTTAATGGTGAGAAAGCAAGAAGAATATTTGAGAAGAACTTCTGAGAAATGTAATGCAGTCAAAATACTGTTTCATAATGAATCAGTGAATACAGTTTCTCATAAATCTCATGGTGGATGTTGATACTTCATACTGTACATTCTCAGACAGCAGTGTGGAAATACACAAGTTCATGTGCAGCAGAGATTTTTTCTTGGAAAAATTATGCGAATATCTGTGCTGCCACAGAGCACGGAACCAAGACCATGCACCCACCAAGAAGGAGGTCAGATAACGCTGGACAGGAAGCCAGAGCGCTGGATGGGTCCTGGGCGCCGGCATGGGACTCTAAAGAGCTGGATGGGACGCAGGCGCTGGCTTAGGACTCTGAAGTCCTGGTATTGACATGGGCGCTGGAGTAAGATGCTGTGGAGCTGGTGGTGACACAGGTAACGTGGGCTGTGAAGCTGGTGGCAGTGGTGAGAGACAAGGTTTTTTGAAACCTTGCCTCCTTCTGACCACCGCAGCTGTCCATGCAGATCCATAAGAGCTGGGTCTCCCAGGAGGCATCAAGACCCCCAATCTGGACCCCCTGAAGGCTGACCACACAGGAGTGTGGTCCATTTTTAGGTCAAGTCCCAGTAGCAAGCTCACCAGTTCTGCGGCGGTGATGCAGGGATAGCCTGCTGGGTCCATGGGTGGCTAGTTTATTCTGTCAAGGAAGTATGGCCTGGATGAGGACCCACATGCAGTCTGATCAAGCAGGAGGCAGACCGGTGCAGAAACAAGGTTTAAATAATGAAGTACTGGACAACATGGGAAACACAACGAGAACATGACATGAAGACAGCGTCTGCCCCAGGGGACCAGGGATAGTGGCCTGCCAGCCTCGCCAGGCACCGGCCCCACCAAAATCCATCCTACCCACACATCTTGCTAAAACTCACATTTCAGGCCCAAGCCCAACCCAACCCAAACCTCCAGCCATACACCAAACCCAACCCTCCCCAATTTATTTTGTTAAATTCACATGACTACATATTACCACACTGTCTGTAAAGTGCATCTAACTATTCACACGTGTGTGTGAAAGCACTAAAGATTTCAAATCTTTACCGACTGAAATCAGATACCCTGGTTTTGTTCTTTTAATGGTCCTGTTCCGTTTTTATTATTCTGAAAAACTGACTCACCTGAAAAACCCAAGAAGACTTTATCCTCTCATGGAAGACCAAAAGATACGGTTTCCCTACCCATTCTTTCCTTTATATAAGCCACAGCTACAATTTCAAATTGCTTCCTCCTCTCATGCCCCCCCTTCATTCCTGCTTTTCTGCAGATTCTTACAAATTCAGCATTGATGCACACAAGACGGCATTTGGAGAGCTCACACCTATCACGAAAGAAAAAACAATAACTGCACAGTTTTGTTTTGTAATAATCTTTTTTTTTTTAAAATGAAACACAAAAGGCAATAAAATTAAGATAAATACTTTTTCTTTTTGTACACGAGGAAATTTTTAAGTCATATTTCCAGATACTGAAATTACATAATATATTTTAGTTGGCTATCTCAACCATACAAAGCAGTTTCCAGTGGGTCTAAAATATAAAACACAATTATGTTGCCTATTTAAAAATGTGATGTTAAGAACTGAATCCAGTGTTTCTTAAAGAAAATACAGCTTTTAAAAAAAAAATCAATTAAAGACCCATTAAAGTGATATTTCAAAACTGAGTTTCACATTAGATTTCATTTAAAGCTTTTGCTTTGCAGTGTAACAGCAACAATGTTGTTAAAAGTCAGTCAAAGTCCTTAAAAAGAAAAAAGGCATTTATGTTCTTCCCCCTGTACATCCTACATACTGACAACAGTCATCTCAGGCTTGCATAAACAAGAAGATGATAAACATAAAAATATAAAACACAGACATTTTTGGCAAAGCAGTAATAAAAGTGACAAGAAGCATAATTTGTGATTTGATCCTTTATATTGATTTTTTCTCTCTTTTTTTTGTTTTTCAACATTGTTTCATTGATTTGATCTGATTGTCCTTCACAGTCACATGATGCCATTCTGGTTGCCATAGAAATCTCAAGTGCATCAGCTTGGCAACCTGTAGACGGTGTCGCTGCAATGCTTCCTGGAGGCCAACATAGCAATGCTGGATGAAAACAAGCGGACAACAAGAGAAACTTTATCAAATGCCTCTCTGATTGCAGGGGTCCCGGATTCAGATTTGATTGAACATCTCTCATACAATTGTTTTCATCTATTGTTGTGAAGTGTAAACTTGGTGCTTTGGTATGTTTTTTTTATGTTTGTTTGTTTTTTGTTTTTTTTGCTGCCAGGTAAATATCTACATTTTCTATAGGAAATACAGGCTAAAACAGATAAAGAACAACTATATTCTTTTAGGATCAAAGAACAGCAGAGACTCAGCTTGCTTTTCCAGTATTTGTTAAAAAAAAAAAAAAAAAAAAAAAAAAAGTTAATGCACATTCTAAATCCAAAACAGTGAAATAAAATGAAAAAACTGGACATGTGTAAAAAGAGCTTTTTTCATATTTCCTTATCAAAACAAAAATATCCCAAATAACTTGTCTACAAATTCACCATTCAACAATTACAACCACAAAGTTGTTACATCAGTCAGAGTTTGACCCAAAATCCAAACCTCCAATCATGTTCAGTGCATTGAGAGAGAAGGATACATAACACCACCTCCTACCCTCTGCTATAGCCCCAAACCCACCCACCACCCTAAAAAAATCTAAATAAAATAATCTTCTCTGCAAAAGAAACAAAAAACAAGAACATATATATATATATATATGTATATATATATATATATATATGTATGCTATTTACATTGTCTTATTCTACACAGAGTGCTGTACAAAGCGCACACGCTCGCCCATGCACACGCAGCTCAAATAAACAATCCTACCGCCTGTACATGTGTCGTCGCACCCGGATAGCAGGATACGAGAGAGAGGTATTGATGTGTATGGCTTGAAAGGAGAAAAACATTGTTCTGTGTCTCTGTCGCAAGGACTAAGAACTACATGTTAAGTACTGGATTGATTATTAGGAGTGTCACAGCCATACCCATGCCACATCATGACGTGCACATCTTGGTGCACACGTGCATGGCCACACCAACTGCACAAACACACACACACGCTTTAAAGCACTATTTACTTAGAGCTTATTAAATGCCAAAACAGGGTCATCACAGCCACTCTGCAAAAACACATACATGTATTTAAACACGGGCCATTTTACAGTGTTTATTGGTCCTGTTGGGGATCTCTCAATCAACATCATCATTGTCAGACTACTAGAATAAAACCATTAAAAATACCCAAACCAGTGTGGTTTACAGAAAGTCTCTCCTTACCATACACTCTCTCCTGCTCTCAAAGTCTTTGTTTCAGAAAGCCAAGCGTGCTGCCCTTCCTCCATTACATATCAAAGCTACTACACGCCAAAGTGCTCATGTCATTGGTTTCTCAACTTTCATGTTGCAGTTACAAGACAGCCACAGGGAAGGCTGAAAACTCCCACTGCGGCAAGAAGCCACTAAATCTGCTAAAGAGGTCAAATCTGGCATGGATCAGACTTTTCCTCAGAACAAACAGGACTCCTGTCAGTGCCACCAGTTTCAGGCTTTATCCAGTGGGCTAGCTCTTTCATCCGCGAGGAGCAAATCAGGAAGCACAGTCAAAATTCTTTGTCTTGATTTGCTTGTATCCTCTCTGTCGAAGGACCAGGCTAGAACACCAGGCATCAGGTCACTTTTTGAGTTTATCCTCTAGCTTTTGGTGCTAGGACAAGATCACCATGCCGTCTGCGCTGATCAGCTGGCCTGTAGTTGGTTCATAGGTTCCAGCTAGGTAGAACAGGTCGTTGACTGCACTGCCTGGCTTCCGTTCACGCATCAGGTGGTCGTATTCAGCCTTACTCACCACCTGGCAGCAATGAGAGATGGTCTGCACATCATTCTCGTCTTCATGGCTCGACTGATACAAGGCATTCTGATGGAGAGAAAACAGGAAAAATCTAAAACAACCTAAATATTGTTTTTATAATTACTGTCACAAGAAAAGTAATAAAATGCTGGCTTGTATGGCACCACCTTAAGAATTATTTTTACTCCCTTTTATTAAGTTTTTCCATGAATCTGCTTATAGTGGTTGTTGGTACCCAATGTACATGCTCACCAGAATAAATGTAAAACACACAGATTGCTGTGCAGTGGGGATTTTACCTGGGAAAGACCATCATAACACCTCAGACTAAGAGTTAGGAACTACAAATGTTATTGTGGAAGTTCACTGTTTCTTAACTGTTTCATATAAAATAGGAATAAAATAAAAATAAATACATTTTAAAAAGCAAAGTGAAAAACCATTTATATCTTATCTTTCCAGTTTAGAAATCATCCTTCCACTTTCTAGTCTTTACCTTGCCATCCCGGTGTCGCTTCCCCAGGCGAGTTTCCTCCGGGTGGTAGAACCACTTGACCCTGACCACCATGCTGGAGCTCCATGACTCCCAGAGGCTCTCCACTCTTCCCACATAGGGCAGCTGGGGCCGGCCAGGTGACAGGAACACAGCACAGTCTCCGACACGCACCACCTCCTTACCCCGTATGATGGCCTTGTAGAAAAGCTTACGGGCTTTACCCTTTAGACCTCTCCTCTGTCAAGGAAAGATAAAGTAGCATTTTCACTTGCTTTAATTAGCATGGAGGATTTAGTTCACTACCTACAATATTGTAAGGAAGAACTTGAGTGTTTTTGTGTGGCTTTTAGCAATCCAAAACACTTAAGTCAAAACATTATTAACATTAAAATAGCTTACTGATGATATTTAGACTTTTTTTTTGCCATGTGCTCTTTTTCCAAAAGAATGAAGCTCTTCAGATCAACAGCATTAATAAGGAATTGTCCATTAGACTGTTTTCACACTGAAAAACTGTTGAAGCACAAAGTAAAATGTATTTCTTAACTGCTGCATTGCACACAAGTGCTTATATAACTGTTGTAAAGATGTAAACAGATAATTAGCATATCTTTTACATTTTCAAAGCAGCTTCCAGAGGCAGAAATGCACCACTTCCTTAAATGCTCTCACACCTGTTGCAGCCAATTTCATTGACTTGAGGCATAGTGTCACAGCTATTACTCTAACTTATTCATCCAGTGTTTGATTTGTAGATACATATAACTTCTCTACATCTATTAACTCTGTACATTCCAGCTGACAGATTCTTGTTTACAAAGTAAATAATGTGGCCAAATTGAGCCTGACAGAGGCAACTGTTTTGTTGTTTTGCCTCAGGATTGCGACTTAATAAACATATCATTTCATTTGTGAACCACACAGGGTAAGCCCGATTGTCAATGTGTACCAGCTCTTTGGTAGATCAAACAGTGCTAAGGCATATTATATTAATAATAACATTTATTGTATGTTATTGTGGTATGACGCAGCAGAAACCACAGCACCTATTAGTAACCTACTTATGACTGTGAGCTTTAATAGGTTGCTGATACCCAAGACAACAATTAAGAAGAAACAAATTTGGGAATACGGTTCTTTTAACAACACAGTGGCTAGAGAAACATTTTAAAATACAACCCACAGTGTCCTACCTGTGTGGGGTTGCCAGACCATTTCCAAAGCTGGCGTCCAGGCAGCATGGAAGCCATGTTGGGAAGAGACTCAGGCGAAGACATCCTCTGCTTCTTAGCTGTTGCCAGGTCCTTGGAGGCAGATTTCAGCTGCTGGCCCACAGGGCTGCTTTGGCTGTTAGGAGCACTCTCTTTCCTTTTTAGCTTCGCCTTTGCTGTGCTAGAAACTTTAGCCATCAAAGTTCCTTTTGACAAGTACTCCTTCCTGTCTTCTTCTCTGTCCGTCCTCACCTTTGACCCTCCAACAGCCATGCTGCCTTTTGTAACATAGCCATGTGCTGGGGCTGAAGAAGAAGAAGGGGAGTTGGAGGTGGTAGGGTCAGGGCTCAGAAGGTTAGAGTTCATGCTCTGCCTGTTTTTGTGTTTGTCCTGCTGGAGAAGAGCACGGCGCAGCAGCACAGAGGAGGACTCTTCATCAGAGGAGTAGGAGGAGTCGTTATCCGAGGAACACAGGGATGAGGAGGAAATGGAGCCAGAGGAGGAGGAAGAGGAGGATGATGAGGAGAAACAGATGGAGGGACGGGACAGAAAACGACCACCACGATGGGATGTGACAGCTGCTCTTCTCCGTGCTTCTTGGCCATCATCCTCATCATCCTCATCCAGTTCGGAATAGGAGCTGGGGCAGTCGCTGGCATAGTCCAAACTGTAATCCCCTCCCTGTGCTCCAAGACTAGTAGAGAGAAGATCCTTTCTTAGAGGTGGAACCCCCTTCAGAAGAGCCTCAGACCGAGGTCCAGTACCGTCTCGGTCTTCTTCCCCCTTCTTGCCATCTCGCACCAGCAGAGAAGGTTGGATGTATTGCAGCGGTGCCCCCGCAGAAGCAATGCTTTTTAGTCCTCGCCCTCCAGCCCCCCCCAGTCGAAGCAAAGCTTTGCCATTCTTTGTTTTAGGAGAGGTCACACCTTCATGGTCAAGCTTCACTAAGAAGTGTTTCCTGTCACGCTCACTCACAGGCTTACGGCTACCAGCTGTCATTGCCACAGTGACGGATGAGGAGCAGGAGGACTCACGGAGCCCCATGGAAGCTATGTTGGTAACTGGTCTCCCAGCTCCAGAAGTTCCACCATTTCCAAAGGCAGAGTAGCCATTAGCAATGCTACTGAATGAGTCGACTTCAAAGGGAGAGCCAAAAATGCTTTTAACAGGGGTTGGTGGTACTGGAGAGTGTGAGGCAGGCCGATGAAACAACCCTAAGTCTCGGTCTCGAATCTTCTGGCTCTTGCGGGACGTTCCATTAAAGAGGAAGAAGTCAACCGGCGGCCTTTTCCTGGGCACAGACCAGTTCAATAAAGAATGGTTGACTTTTGTTACAGTGTCTGTTACTGAAGTCAGCATGCTGGTTGTTTTCGGCACAGAGTGAATTTTTTTTGGTCTGCCAACTGTAAAAGGAGTCGGAAAGAGAATAAGGGGTGGAAATTAAAGTCAATATGAATTTGTGGTGAAACAAAAAGCTTTGGTGAAACTTGATCTTTATCTCTTTGATCTTCACCTACTTTCAATATATCTATTACTCAAACAACAAACCTGGTAAACCTGTCTCTCTCAACAGCATTACTGTCAATTTAAGGTTTGAGTTACATAGATGTTGCCTAACTTTACAAAGCACACTGATGACACTCCATAAAAGCATGATTAATGTGGTTATATGGAGGGTAAACGACAGGCGGCAATCAAGTAATCTTAATTTATGAGTTTTTCAGTTTACCTGCTCACTTGGAGGCATCTGATAAGGGGCTGACAGTTGCAACTGTAAATGAGGCCTTGTCTTGGGGATTATGTTATTACCTATGGGCTATGTGTCTGTATGCATGAATGTATGTTGGAGTTAAACTAGTATGTCTCAGACAACATGCATTGACTGGTGGATTTTATAACCACTTTTATGCATACTTCATAAATAAAGAGCTTTGGGATTTTCACTGTTTTTTGTTAGAGGAATGACTGAATTATAAAAATGAATGGCACAGATGTTTGATCAGAGTGGTCCATTTGCTTCCTTCTCCTCACCTGGTCTTTTTTCCTGGAGCTTCCCTCCTGCCTCCTCATTCGCTGGTTTCTCTGTAGGGATGTCCTTCTTTTCCAGGTTGGAACTGGACCGACCTCGATGACCAGGAGAAATCAGGAGAGCTGGAGAAGGTTCAGCACCTGACACAAAAGGGATGTTGGGTTTATGGCAATGTTTTTTTTACACTTCTCTTTTACCATCACTCTTCACAAAACTGTACTTACAACAGATTTGGTATCCTGGGGGCAAAAGTCTGATGTTAGCAAGAGAGATTCTTCCTCTGTCTCCATCGTCAAACTCCACCATCACACTGCCCTCCTTCTCCTCCTCACCTGGACCTCCTGAGGCACAATGCAGGAAGAAATTAATTGCTGGAGAGGAATGAACATCCTCACTCAATGGATGTTGAGTGAGGTTGTTGGTATACATAGCTTACCACGGTGGACGTATCCAGGATAAAGGCAGCGAGAACGCTCGCTCCAATAGGCACAAACTCGTGTCCCCGTGGTCAGGATGGCTTCAGTCTGGGGTCGCACATCCAGCACCTAGATAAAAAATGTTTAAAAAATTTAATTAAAAAACAGCATACCTACCACAAATCTACAAAACGTCATGAAGGCAACCTAACTTACAGCTTCTTGTAGTAGCTGCTCCAGCGAATAGATCCTGGCTCGATTTCCTCGCTCACCTTCAATGACAACACTGAATCTGAGAGGAAAAAATGAATGAATGAATGAATGAATGAATGAATGAATGAATGAATGAATGAATGAATGAATGAATGAATGAATG
>JBAMHW010000024.1:16911600-16932216 GCA_037177495.1 Rhadinocentrus ornatus | reverse complement strand
GAATGAATGAATGAATGAATGAATGAATGAATGAATGAATGAATGAATGAATGAATGAATGAATGAATGAATGATATATTTTTTAATGTGACCTGAACTGGAACAACAGACCACTATACTTGAATGGTAAATTTACTATACCACTTGGCCCTACCCTAATGCCATCCACTCTTCCTTTCAACCTTCCATTTAACATTGAAAAAATACCCTTTAAATGATAGTGGTAATACATTTCTCATAGATTAATGTGCATGTCTTTTGTTTTCAGGGGATGCGTTTGCTTTCTTGTCATCTACTAATGATTACAAAGCAGAAACAATATCCTAAAGGTCCCATTTTATGCAATATTCACTTTCTAAATTTTTTTCTAACAGTCATATGTGTCCTCATAGCCTGTGTATGAGGTGTAAAAATGAGAAAATTCTGTCACCTCTCGCTTGATTAATTTTTTTAGCAAATGTTTGTTCAAACTTTCTGATGTCACAAAGGGAAATAACCACTGGCCGCGGTAGTGGATACTGCCTTTTATTTGTCCCCCTGGCTAGCTGAGCGTGCCCTCTAAAATCACAGAGCGGGCACCAGCAAAAGCCGGATCTTATTCCAGAGAGGGGCATGGAGTGGGGGTGGACAGGCACCACTCATGAACATATAAACAGAAACAGCCCATTCTAAGTAGAGCTGAAATAAAGGACCATGGCTAAATTCGGGGTTATACACTTTAAAAACAATGTTGTTGGACCTCTGACACCCATATAAAATTGTTAAAAAAAATGTATAATACGGAACCTTTAATATTTAATTTTTCACAGAAACTGGGTCACCAAGGTGTTAAGTCACTCAGATTTTATTGTTTCAGATATTACTCACAAAATCATAAAAGAAAAATTTACTTGATTAAACAATGGTCATGGGTCACATGTGTCACGTGTGTGACTATTCAAACAAAACACGGTAGAAATCAGTGTGCTGCTTAACAGTTTTAATGTTTCTAGAAAAACAACAGGAGAGTGGGGTCTTACATGTCAGGCAGGTCCAGCGTTTGAACACAGGCGGCGTACAGAAGCTCATCCTCCTTGGAGATAAGGATCTTCAGCCCGTCTACCAACATCTCTTTACTCAACACGCAGTTTGGCAATGCTGTGGACAGAAGGTGGGGTTGAAAGATGGATGGAGCAGATACAAGGTGAGATATATATAATCGTTGACAATGCTGAATCATTGCAATGTGATGAACAGAACAGGTACAGTAATGGAAAAACAGCAGTTTGTGTGTATGCATGTGTGACAAGAATGCATTAGAACCTGCTTGAGTGTGTAATAATGAATGATGTGTCATTGTATATGCCCACCAGGTATTCTGCAAGGCATGTTGGGAGGAAGATGTGTCAACAACTTATCCTTCAACCCTTCCTCCTCTTCCTCCTCGCCCTCAGAGAAGCTGCTGTCTTCATCCAAGCGAAAGCCGTCATTAGCTGCAAAGCTCTGTAAGAGTCGACTCACAGCGTGTCCCTTTTCCTGAGTTGGAAAGAGGACCTGACATCAGTGGGCAGAAAGCAGGATATGACATAATTTCATAATATGTACAAATGAATGAACTGTAAGCAAAACCTGCAGGCGACTGAATCGAGTATGTTTCAGTTTGGTTTGACTAAAATGTCAGTGAAATGCGACCGCAGGCACCAACAACTCCCCTATAATGATACTTCTATTAAGCCTACAGTTCACTTGGAGGTTAGAAGTCACAGTCAGTAATAACTGACTGGTTTTCATCTTATTGTTGAAGGACGCTTCACTTCAGGTGGACATTCACACACAGACACACACACACTGCAGTTCCAACCCATCTCAAGACCGGTTTAAGCTAGTCTTTCCAGGGATGACAGATGGGTGATGATGGAAAGTCAGCTTGCCCAACAGGTTCCTGCATGCATTAAGGCTTTCCAAAGAAGAGATCATAATAATCAGTGTATGAAAGATTATCTTTGTGTAGAGGGTGTCTCTTGGGAGTTTTCCACATCAAGAGATCATATATTTTAGTGACAGAAGTTTCATCACCAGAGGGCACGGATGGTTATTTCCTGTTAGTACTAGTGTGTATGTGTATGCATGCATGAGTGTGTGTAGGGTTATGGCCAATGATTATTTTAATATTCTTTTGTTTGTTTGGAGTTGTGTGTTTTTGGACATTCTCAAATGATGATTCAAAGACTAAAGCAACCTCAGGGCTTTTCACATTTAAGTAAATGTGTTTCACCAACATCTGCTTGTGCAGATAAAGTGAACCTGTCATCTGTAAGGAAAGTCAATGTACATACACATATATTCTGATAACAAGAATAAATTTGACAAAGGGACTGATTTACAGCTGGTCTAAAGCATCTCTCCATAAGGGAGCAGAAGTTATTGGGAGGTGCAGAGCTGGCAAATGTCCTGACAGGGTGTGGCTCACTTAAACAAGCAAGTAGTGAAATGAAATAAGGACCTTCAGAAATTCTTCTCTGTTTGTCTCCCACTAAGAATTTATTTATATTCAGTAAAAATTTAAAGGGAGTAACCTTTCTTTTGTCTTTTTATTCATATTTTTACTCTTTATCTTTGCCTCACCATTGCTACTGTTGGCTTTGAAACAAACAAGAAGTATTCTTCTGTTTACTCATGAACTTCCTTCAAAAGTAGCACAATCCCCATGCTCACAACTCTGTGAAAGTAGTAATTTATGGTCATATGTAACATTTCCATAACATCTCTTAAAGAGCCAGCTGTGTCATAACTTTCCCTTCTCAATTGCACGTCTGTGAGAATATTCAAGGGAGAAAAAAACTTCAAAGCACACTATTTTGGTCTCCCTTACACAAGTTTATCTACATTTAATTTTACATTTCCTGCTTTTATATGTTTTATGGTCATTTTTTCAATATAAATATGGAATTTACAGTTTTACTGTAAGTCTCACCTTTTCCCGTATACCCTGTACTGTAGAGGTCGTCCTCTCATCATCTGGGCAAGTTCGAGCCAGAGCTCGATGGTTTTTGTAGCTGTCGACAAAGCTGCAGCCCACTGGCGATGCACCCCAGCTGGGCAGAGAAGCTCTGTTAGCCCGCGGATGGTCTGGACATCCCCTTTCTATGCTGGCGAGGTTCGGCCTCCTAGGAACTCTCCTCTGGAAATCTGTACGAGGCAAGCCCCCAAAGCCTGATGATCAAGAGGGAGCATCATGAAATTCAAAAGCTCTGATTAGAAGTTGTGCTTTTTTGTCAGAATAAGCTAACTTACAAACAAGAAACAAAAGGAGAGAAGGAAGGTAGATGGATGGGACTTATACCAAGTCTCCACACTCTCACTTTTAATTACAGTTAGAAATAATGAAACAAAAAGAAATCACCAAAGCCTGAGTTATGATGATCATACAATCGCAGCAACTCTAAAGACATGTATGAAATATCTCACCAGGAGGTCCTGGTCTCTTACTCCTGAGTTTCTGGTTTGCTTGGAGCTTGGAGGACTGTGATGAAAAGGACAAAGTCCCAGCAGGGTTTGCAGGAGCTTCTTTAGAGGATGAGCTAATCTTGATGTCACTCGCTCCGTCTTCACTGTCATTGCTGCCGTCCTTCTCCTCTGTGAGATGCCAACATCAGTATGATCAGTCAGAGCGCTTCAAGTGATTTATATGTAAACAGTGTTAACAGCCAGCGCTCACTTGATGAGATGTATTGACAGCAAGCTATCAAGAGTCCCTTATATCTGTGTAGCATCTCACAAGCCTGTGGCTAAACTTGCATAACTATGACAACCATTAAGAAAATTTTCTAGGAGGTTTTAAGAAGTGGGATATTTAGTTATATTTTAGTATCTGTGGAGTAAACTTGCTTTAATGGAAACATAATGTGCAGCTTAATTCTTAACTGCAGAAGCAAATGTTGACGCTTTCGTGCGCTGCATGAACACACAAACAGATTATTATTGGCAGCTGTGTGTAGCTGACTGTGGGGGTCGTGTCGGGTGTCGACACATCTCTGACACACTTGTCACTTACATGGCATTCTCGTCAACACTTTCCCTCAGACACACATACTCAAACACATTCAACTACAACCTCTCCATGCCATCAAGGCCACAGGATAGACCCAATACTTGTTTTCCTTAAGTTTTGTTAGCTTAATATCAGATTCTGCAGTGAAAAGCCTAAACTTAGGATGAGTGTGATTGTGTCTTCTCAACTCAAAGCCTCCAATGAAGGCGTTTTCATGAGGTTGAGAAGAGTGGGGAGGATGGGGGGCAGTGGGGGGTGATGGGTGTGACATTCTGGAAGAGTCCGGAACAGGCTCACGTTACCGTGCTCGGATGAGGGGCAGGGGGTGGCTGTGCTGCATGCCTGTGGCAAGTCGTTAACGGTTTTAACAGTGTGACAGACGAGCTGGGAAGTGAGAGAAGGCCCCTGATGACGGCAGACATCTCACTTTCAGATGTTTCATTTTGCACACACACAGACACACATAGATGCACACTCATAGAGAAATCTCACACTGAATGGTCAATGCTCATCAGCCCGTCAGCCAAATTAGCACTGCTTGACTCAGATGATTAAGTGCCTGAAAATGCTAGCATCTTACAGTACGACATGGAGGCTGCGTTGTTCTACAAAGCTTTCATCAAAATATTTGCTTACAGGTTGACAAAAAAAAGAAGAAAAAAAGGTTGAATTGTTTAAATTGTATATTTAATTTTGGTGTGAGAAAGGTTAGAATAATTAGCAAAAGAACAAAAGTAGATTACATATTTAGGAAAGACTTGTGTAATTTACATAGAAACTCACCATGATCTGAGCTCTCGGTGTTGCTCTTTGCTTCCCTCACATTGTGTTTCCCAGATGCCTGTGTGTCCTTAAGATGAGCCCTGTTGGGGTTGATGCCCATCAGCACTTTGGGTTTTCGACCCCTCTTCCTCTTTACGATTTGATCAGCTGCCTGGTCCTGTTGAAGGTCTGATAGATTTACAGTCAAGGGACATTTAGTTTTTCAGGGGGATTCTACATAATGGAAACAAATGAATGTGCATGTATGCGTTGTCTATCCCCACCTTTTCCTCCTCTGTACTGATTCTTTGTTGGGTCTTCCTCGCTGCTATGCAGCAAGCCTGCTGAAGATGCCTTCTGCTTCAACTGTGTCACACGCCCGGCGAGCCTGGAGCTCAGGGCGGTGGGCTGACCTATGTGCTTACAGCGAGCTTTCATCTGTGCACAGAGAGCAAAACAAGTAATTATTGACCCATTTATTTTTGCTAATTGAAATATCCAGGAATAATAAAAATGCAGCAGGAAGTGGCTGCCTGTGTGTGTGTGTTAGTGGATAAACTAGGAGACTCAGCGGGAGGACTGACCTGTGTAGAGCTGAGGCTGTTGAAGTTGTGATTGGACAGTGATTTCCTGTTTTTTTCCACCAATAAAGTCAGCCCAGCCCTAGAAAACAATAAAAAACAACAGCAAGGAATAAATGTGAATTTATACATTAAACATGTCACAGAATAAACTATGTCTTCTTTCTCGAGGATACTATTCCCTGTAATTCTGCTTTTCTTCTCTTTTCTTTCTAGTTTCCATTCCATCTTTGGTGGGTTCTATCATTGTTTCCCACTCTTCCCATCCGTCCCATCTCTTTGATGAGATAAAAGTCCGGGTTTGACGACCATCTGCACAGCTTGATGGCAAACAGAAATATTCAGCAGCCATGCGAACATGAAATTCAGCTAAATCATTACATAAAAGGGTAAAAATTATCTGGTGTGAAGAAGCTGCTCTGGAGAAGAGAGAAAAAGAGGGAGGAGCGGGTTGAGGAGCGGGGAAGGGAATGAAAATGAGAGAGATATGAAGCAGTCTCAGGGGAGTCTGTCCGTTGACCGGAGCTTCAGGGCTCAATCGATAAACACTAACCTCTATCGAACACTGCTCCTCACTCTCTTTCTCTCTGTCCTTCCTTCACTGCCTGCCTGGACTCTTACACCACAGGCAGCCTACAATCACACACACACACGCACCAAACACACACACAGCGCTAGCAGCTGGTGTCTGAAGCATGTGAATCCTATATTCCCACAGAGGGAAGGATTGGCTCTCAGCATCTCTGCTCCCAGGAGAGGAGGAGAGGAGAAGTCTGTACATCGAGACCACATCTCTCAGATACAATACATCCCCCTGGCTCACAGTTCAATGCAAGATTTTGAGCTTCATGCTCAGCTTGGTTTGACTAGTGCTCTTCATGCAAAATCATCCTTATACACTACTGTACACACATGTATTCAAGCAGTTTATACTTTTGGCCTTTGTTTAAATTGCAGGGAATATGACAACATGACTGTGATTTTGATGATCTATAACCTTTTGGCAAAAGTTTCAGTGTGACTGCACATCCCTCCCATTTTGTTGTGTTAGAACAACAAGAAACTCATCCGAGTTTAACTGGAATGCAAACTGCAAGACTAGACACACAGCATTATTCTGAATTAGGCAGCGTAGTTTTTAAGGTTTTTAAAAACCACTCATATTTGCAGCTCATGCTGATAATGCGAGCCTCCCAAACATCCATCTTCCTAACTTACTAGACCTGGAAGTTGTTTCATAAGAGAGAAAGCAAGCAGAGTTTTACTATGACTGCAGCAAATGTCTTCAGGAAGGGAACACAACTTGCATTTTTATCTTTATTTGAAAGATTCACTTCTTTTTATGATAGCAGCCTTTTCACCTTGTATTCAACTGTGACTATACTTTTGCCTCCAGATCGCTTGACTCCATTCATGGAATCCTGTGGCTGACTGGGGGCAAAATCTCTGAAGCTGGCTGCAGGCCATATATTAGCACATCGTGATATGAATGCATTGCCTGCATTGCCTTGCTTATGTATCAAGAAAAGCAGTCCATTTAGTTTGCAAGATTACTGTTCCTCTTCATTCCTCACTCTGTTGACAGTGTATCCCCCCCCCCCCCCCAACACACACACACACACACGCACACACACTACCCTTCTGAGAAGATGAAAGCATAAACAAATGATTCATCGCTTGTTAATAACAACAGAAATGCTGCTCAGGCACGTAGAGATCGGCTCTGCTAATTAAACAAGTTCTGTGTGTGTGTATATGTGCACCGACATGTTATGACTAAAGGCTTTCATTGTCATTTTCATTAGCGCTTTCTAATCATGGTAACCGTGACAAACCTTGAGTTTCTCTATTCATTTTATCAAGGCAAGGGGTGCACATGCTAACAGAGGTGGGGCATCATGAGAAAACACATTTATTGCTATGAGTGCTGAATACCGGCTGTGTGTAAGTGTGTGTAGTTTGAGCTGGTGTGCAGTTGTGCCAGCATTAAAGTTTGCACATCTAAGGTGTTAAATAATGTGTGGTTGTGTACGGCAGGGTGTGGGGGAAGTGTTGGCTCATTTATCACTGTAATAACTGTACATCAAGACTTAATCCAGATGTGTTAACATATGCTGGAGGTTCACATGGAATCACGACATAATCAATACAAGTGATAAATATGATTAAAAGTGATTAATGGTGATTAATGAAGCCCTCATCTCCATTACCCTCTCTCATTAAAAATCACACACATCTCACAGCTTAAGCTGCATAACCCATTGTGCATCTGCATGCGTGTGTGTGTGTGTGTGTGTAAGAGAGAGAGAGAGATTGGGCTCTTTCCGGAGCCCAATCAAGCAAATCATCAGCTATAGTGCATTTGAATCAATTCAGATGAAGAAGAACTTCTTGAAAATCAACCGTGCCTTTCACTAAAAACACAAACAGAAATCAGGATGAATGAGCTGGGCTTGCCAATCACACTGATTATACTGACGCAGTGTCAGAGCACTGACCTGAGTCTTTTGGAGCTCTCTGCAGCAGCTGGGCCAGGGGTGGACTTACGCTTGCGTGGGCGGCCGGGCCCCCGGCGAGCAGGACTACGAGATGTCTCGTCTTTCCTGCAGAGAGGAAGACAAAAAGGAAGAATAGGAAGGAGAGAGAGATTAAAGACACAATAAAGGCAGCAGGAGAAATAAGGAAAGGGGGGCTGTATCGGCTACAGGTCAAACCGCATTAACTATGAGCAAGCAGCAAGTTCTGATAAATCAGTGGAATGCAGCATGAAAGCAGAACTGTGAACGCTGGAATGCACAGTTCAGCTTGGACAAAAAGAGGTGTGTGTATGTGAGTGTGTGCATGTGTCATCTCTGCTCACTGGTGGTCGTGTTTCCTCTGTAGTTTAGCCAGCTCTCTCTGTTTCTCTTTGTAGCGGCGCTGTAGCTCAGCCAGCTGGACACGCATGGCCAGCTCCTCCCCTCCCATCGTCTCCATGGAGCCCTTTACCGGGCACACCTGAGAGGCACACAAACACACACAAAGCAGAGGAATTTAAATGCTAAACACAAACTTCACATCAACAGGAGCTGAATATGTAACCAGCTTGTGTTTGACCAGCTTGTTGCTGACCGTTTCCTCCTAAAAACCAAAGCTTGCAGGTTTGATCTCTAAAAAAGCGGATTTTTGCTATAAAAAAAAAAAAAAGATTCTGCTTTTTAATGCAGATTTCTAAGAGACTGGCGATGTTTCCTCCCAAAACGCCACATTGGAAATCCCAAAATAAAAATAATAGTTCATTAGTTATTTCATTTTTTGTTAAAGTCAAATCCTGCTTTTTCATGTAGCATTAAACCAGAGATACCCAACACTGTCGTCAAGGCTCACTGTCCTGCAGACTTTCATTGTTTCCCTGCTGCAACACACCTGATTCAAATTAATGGCTCAATAGCAGCACTGTGCAGCGCTTCTCAGATATCAATTTAATATGAATCAGCTGTGATGCAGCAGGAAAATATATCTAATATCTGCAGGACTGTGGGCCTTAAGGACCAGGGTTGGAGATCGCAGCATTAAATCACATTATTAACTATATTTTTTTTATTAATCATTTATAATTTGAAGCTATGTGGCCCATCATTGAACAAACACAGTGGTGTGTGTTACTGTACTGTTTTACAACCTTCTCAAAATACCCTTGCATCTTTTTATATCCTCATTCTGTTGCTTTGACTTATTTTCTAACATGTAGCTAATCATTTCCATGTCCATTTAAATTCTTCTGTCCAAAGATTTATTGGCTATGATGTGTACTGGGACTCTAATGCAATTGGTGAGAGGATTAATATTATGTTAAAACTGAACTGCATTATTCTCAAATGCATTTCTGAAGACAACCAGATCACAAGCTATCAGATGATGCTATCAAATAAAATCCAAGTGCAAATGACAGGAAATCTGCTATTTTGGGGATTTATTAAAGAATATTCAAAAACAGATTAAGTGTGCATCCATTGGTCAACATCTCAGCAATTCAAGACCCAGCATGAATGATTCATGGCTGCACGTATGCAACAAACACACACTGACTGAACCCTCACCGGCTCGTGCCGAGGAGTCCATCTGCACTTCCTGCGCAGGTTAAGCCTCTTTCTGATTGGGCACTGCTGGTCAGCCACTGCATCCAAAGCTCCTCCCCCCATCTCCAAGGCTCGAGCGGCTGCCAGCGTTGCCAGACTGTGGAGGTCAAAGGTCAGCATTTCTTCACCTGCACAGGAGACAGGTTGTTTTTGCTTAGATTGGTACGTTGCGTAGCAGCTGACATTGCGCTGTAAAACATGTTGTGCACTGAACAGATTTATTTCTCGGAGCAGTGAAACCATGCCTTGGAAAGTGGAGATGTTTATGATATTAGCTGTGTAGTTTATTTGATGTATACTTGTGTTCATGCCTAATCGTACACACAGACACACTCACGCAGGGGAGCGGGGGGGAGATGGATCTCTACATCTGTCACTGTCATTAACTCTGTCATTGTCACAGCACCAGCAGATGAAACAGAATATTCATGAGACGGTCCACACGCATGAACACACACACAATAACCTATGCAAATAAAACACACACACATTCCGAATACACACAGGCACCTACAATGTTTTCGCTGAGCTTCGCAGACATGGGCTAACTGCATAAGTGTATGTGGGGGAGAAGTGGAGAAAACGAGAACAGCGGGTGGTAAGAGGTGGAGGAGGAGAACTGCAAGGAAGGAGGGATGGGGGTGGGGAGTAAAGGGGAGGAGAAGCAATAAGAGGCAAAGTGTTTATTGAGCTATCTATTTATTTTCCTACATCTCCTCATTATGGACATGGACAGAATCCAATTTCCCCTTCGAGGAGAAGACGAGGAGAGAAGATGAAGAGGAGAGGGGAGGTTTCACTGGATCGCTCAGTCTGCGCACTGGAGCTGTAAGACCTTCTCGCTGACATCTGACATTATTAAAACCTGCGTGCACGAGTGGGATATGGAAGCAGAAATGCAGTAAACGGAGAAGAGGTAAGAGGGCAGGAAGGAAGAGAGCCTTTGTCTGCTGGTGAGAAAATGTGAGAAACGGATGCAAGAATGACAGGTAACTCCTTAGAGATTGACGGAGAGAGCGGGAAGAAGCTGAGGGATGTAGCTTTGTCCTGTCCCAGCTCACAGAGGTCAATGCCATCTCATCTGTCTGCCCTCTGAGCCAATGGCACACTCCGATTACCCTGACAGGATGACATCACAGCTGACATCACCACACCTAGTGTAGTATTCTGGAGGATGGCCACAATCGATACATACCTTCCGCCTACTGCATACCACACACACATTTACACACTCAGCTTTGCACAGCAATAACACCATGTGTCTCTAATGGGGGTGAAGGGTGTAATAAGAGGAGGCACAGGGGATTTCAAGGAGAGAAACAAAAACAGTGAAGGAAAATTAAATAGCATTACAGCTGATATGGCATCATTATAAGCCATTCAAGAAGTTTATTGAAATTAATTTTCACTAAAAAGGAAAAGTGAGGGAATAAAGAAAAATGTGACACAAACAGCTACTTTTTCTATGTCTTTATAAAAGTTATGTTACATCATTGAAAGGAATGGGAGAGTATTTCTTGATTCCTTAATCTGAAATTGCAATTTCCAGTAAACAGCTGAGATATCCATCCGCATCAAGGAGCGCCATAAATGCATCTGTCTGGGATCAGTTTCATCTCCCAAACGCATTCGCATTGACAAAAAAAGAAAAAAAACATCAGTGCTATTAATGACATTCTCTGAGATGAGGCCAGAGCTGGTTTTAAATAAATGTGCTGCAATTTGGAGAACGTTTTCCACGCCATGACAGGACTTATTGATTTCACACCTATTACACATGCTAACCACGTGCGCGCACATGTAAACAAACACCCAGTATCTCTCTCACACAAACATGCACAGACAGCAGCTGAGCGACTTATGATTTTTACACTTATTAATTCCGTCAACAAGGCTTGCAGAGACAGGATTTACACACAAGATTACATTGGTTTAATATTAAAAAAAAAAAGGGGGGGGGGGGGGGGGGGAAGAGGGTGAGGGGAAAAAATAAAAAAAAAGGAGGAGGAGAGGCAGAAAGAGGCACAGGCAGGGAGCAGGCAGCCTGGTGATGAGACACATAGACTCTGATGGAGGAAAGCAGGGATTCATTTGGGATTACTTAACAGTTTAGCCACACACACCCGGCGTGCACGCCACACACAAAACATACACATGCAGATGCTGGCGTAAATAAAAACACTTTCTCTCAGAGGGACAAGAGGAAAATAGGAGCGCTTACAGGAGAAGTGTTTTAAAGGAAAGGGTCTAATTAGCAAAGCAAGACGCCAGAGCCTGGGGGACACACTGGGCAGAGGGTGTTTGTGTGTGTGTGTGTGTGTGTGTGTGTGTGTGTGTGTGTGTGTGTCCTGGCTTGTGTCTGAAGCTTAGTTTGTTTGTCCATCTCTGTGTTAACTCTAAACACACAACCAACGATAAATGCACATTCCCCAGAGGGAAAGTATGGTCTATGAATAAGGACAGTGTCACAGCAAAGGAAGGAAACAGGACAGTTAATGGATTTTTTTTCTTTTTGGGTGGATGGGGGGGGCATTAGAAACATCTGGATTTCACACATATCAGACCACTTTGTAGTTTGCTTTAAGTTTGTCTAAATAAGAAAGTAGTGTTGCACATTTTTTCATTTTTCCTTCAGTTAATTTCCTGAGAATATGTTTTAAAATCTTTTTCTATAAACAAAAAACAAAAACAATTTTACTGCAGTTTTTTTTTTTTTTTATCTTACCTATAGTGTCTTTTTCTTTGCTCTCCCTGCTCCTCTGCTTGATCTCCAGCTCAGCCAGTTCACCCAATATTTCCATTCCATGATGGGATAAAGGGCATGGGGACCGTTCAACAGATACAGGTGGGTACAAGGCATCTCTGGTGGCACACAGGGCCGCAGCAATCAAGAGCTCCAAGCTCCACATGTAAGCCCCTTCAAGTTGAGCAGCTGTACTAGTCGTGGGAGGGAGGATCGGGTCATCGGATGAGGAAGGAGCAGGGGAACTACACACCAGGTCTTCCATTGGACTTATGCCACACTGCTGCTCCTCCTTACTCTCAACTACATCCAAGTTTTCTCCATGTTTGCAACCATCATCCTCTTCCACCTCCTCTTTTTCAGGGTCCACAGGCACAGAGACAGAACATTCCGCTTGCTCAGACTCCATTTTTTGTCCTTCATCCTCCTCCATGCTCTTTTTTTCATGCTCCCAATCATCCTCCTGTTTTTTGGATAGCTGGGACTCCTCCAGGCCCGCCTTCTGGCCCAAGCAACCTAGAGAGATATCCACTATTAGGGCTACGCCTGCCAGGCAGGCTTGATCTGGGACTGGAGCCGGGAAAGGGCATGGCGGTAATCCAGGAATCTTGCTTCGGGACTCTGAGACGGCGCATCCTTTTGTTTCCTTCCTTGCCTCCTCTGTAACTCCATTCTGGGATTCCACCACTTCGAAATCTCCCCCATTCTCTTCTTTCCTCATCTCTTCCTCTCCTGTGAGGGGGTGGATGTGACATGGGTGTGGGAGGGACTTGGACCCTGCTGGCTCTTCTTCCACAATAGGTTGTTCAGCCAGTCGTGCTTCAGGAGGTGAGGGCCCGGCCTTGTAACCCATGGCAATTGGAGAGAAGGTATAAACAGGTGGCAAGTCTGGTGGAAAGAAGAGAGAGCAAAGGTCAAATTCTGACATAAAAGAGACCAACAGTGTGCATGGTGGTTAGAAAATAGAAAAGAAAAGTTGTTTTTTCTGTTTGAAAATTCATTGGCATTCTGTTCAAGCAGACTGGATGAAGCATGTGATTAAAGTTGACATAATATATTAATAGTGAGGTGCAGAACACAAAGTGTTTTTGGGTACACAAGAATATTTTATGTATACAGAGTATGTGTGTGTGTATGTGTGCGTGAACCTGTGTTAGTAGAAGTGAGAGGATATAGATCTATGTGGGATATTGATGACGCCTCGCTGTTTTCCTATGATTGCAGCAGCAGCTCTGTCACCCCTGCTCTCTTATTATTGATGATATCCCTCCGCCCCCTGACAACACAGCCAGATGAATGTGTATCCTTCCGCCTGTACTTTCCAAGGACTGCTGAAGGATAAGGAGGCTCTGTCTTAAGATACCACTGACATTCCTTTTGTGACACACATTTGTGCACTGGCAGGTCACACACGTACACACAAAGAGTGCCCATATGCTTTCTCTGACCTTAATGGCTGGCCTGCCCGCTGTCCCTCTTTAGCTTGCACAGAAAAAAAAGAGTGCACACATACACTCAAGGACACAGAGTAGGGGATCAGACCTGCTTCAAACAATTTCTGCAAAATCAAAAGAATACCACGCTTCAAAGACCTGTGCCACATTTCAGCAGCAGCCTCCATCTCTCTGCCCCTTTTTTCTCTCACATTATATCTCTCCATCTCTCTGCCCTGCCTGCTGTCTTTATATTTTTCGTTATCAGACAGTTCTTCCGCCGGGTACAGTTCTTTCAATTTAGACACAGGGTTCATATAAAAGCCTACAGGATTCTCCACACACATACCTGGCTCTAAGGATTGTGGGTAGTCCTGAGGTGGTTGCCCTTCTCCTCTGTCGCTGCCCCGCTCTAGCCCTTTAGAGAGGTGTGAAGGAGCGGGGCTAAGTGCTGGAGACCGTGGAGCTGCTGCGGCCGGGCTTGGCGCAGGGGTCAGAGGATTAGGAGGGTGCAGACACGTGGAAGGGGAATGGTAGCAGGGTGACTGACGGCTACTGGGACACAGTGCTGGAGACGGTGTGGAGATCTTGGGTGGGGGAGGGGTGTGAGAGAAAGGTTTGGTTGCATGGGAGGACACAGTAGATGAAGAAGATGAAGGACAGGGAGTCCTGGAAGCTGAAGATTCATTAGGAGAGTCTTCTATAGTGATGGTGTGCCCCTCGTGTTTTCTCTTTAAAAGAGTAAATTAAGAAAAAAGCAATATAGGAGCAAAATTTTGAAACAACATGTAAAGTAGTATTTTTTCTACAAGGTCAATTCTGTTTCTGACTGTTGGCAAAATGGTTAGATTGTAAATGACCGGGCAAAGTGAAAGTGCAAAACACTCCACACCCACATCTCTTGACCACTGAAACCTTCTTAAAAAAATAAAATAAAAAATAAGGAAGTCATTGCCCTAAAATCGATAAAACAAGTGTGTTGGTTTTTGTTTTTTTTTTATAATTTTTGATTTAATATTGAGAAATCAGGCTGTATATAATATAATATCTCAAAAGAGGAATAGAACTTTTTGTATCAGTTTGAAATTCTCATTGTTCACAAATTTTACAATATAACGTTTAAATCTTTTGACTACATTTTCCATTGACAGCCTTACTTGTCCTAAGGGAAGGCGGTGCATGTGCTCCATGGCTCGCTGCTGCTGCTGCAAGGCATATAGCTCCTGCACACCCTGCCGTAGGAATGAAGAGCGAGAATAGACTGGGTGGTGCTGGAGGTGGGGGGGAGGGCCCCTGGCTCCATACAGAGGGGGCCACAGACCTGACTGCTCCAGAACATCTAGAAGAAAAATAAGAAAAAGAGTATGAAGATGCTAAATGATATCTTAATAAGTATTTGGATGATGGATTTGAATGGTGCACAAAAAAGATAGCGCAGCAAAATGTCAGCACAAAATTTGTTTTCTAATAAATGACGTGAAAAATTAAAAAATAATAATACATAAAAACTAAATAATAAAAACCTGCCCCCTGATTATGCAAGATTCCACAGTCACTGATGAGTTTACAGATAGACAATCTACAATCAGATGGTTGAAAAACATTTTTGCCAAAGAGCCACCGTAAGCACTTACAAATTCAAATATACACATATGCTCATACACTTACATTCACACACTCATGAACATGCACACACACATATCCCCTCCTTGGCTGCCTTGTCGCTGGGAACCTTTGTTCTGTGAGATTAGCCTGAGTGGGCTAATGTTTCCCCGGGGAAGGGTTCAGTGGATGCACTTCCCCTCTCTGCAGGAACTCTCACGGAGCGAGTCAAGGGAGGTGGGAGATAATTAAATTTCACAGCCTGTTTGCAAAGCAGCGTTGACACACACACTATCCTCACACACACACACACACATACAGAAACAAATTCTTTTCTCTCTCTTTAGCAATCGCTGAGGTGTCCAACAAAACCTTTAGCATATATTGTTTCAGACGTGAAGATAACTTTAGATTCACACACACAAAGAAGGCACAAAGTCCAGTCCAAACACATCACTGCTCAGCCACAAGAGAGATGAAACACCAGTTCAAATGGTTTGCATAATGTTGGGCACATGCAGAGGGGAGCAATGGAATGGCTGCTTCCATTAATGAAGTTATAAAACATCATCCCACTGACAGAGGGACTTAGTTGGGCATTATATTATGATTAGCCAATGATACTAAAACTCTGGAAGTGAAACGGCAGCAGCTTTCATGGTACAAATGGGAAGAAAGAAGGGGGCAGTGGGGCTCCAAGTATGAGTAAACAATAATTAATATATATTCTGCTGTGTCTATCCATTCTATTGTTGCTGTAAAACTATGCTTATTGTACCAAGGGGATGATGAGGCCCAACTTCTGTTGGAAGAACCACAAGGGGGGAATTAGGGTCTTGGGTAAGGGACCCCAAGACGGGCTGCAAAGGGCTGGCCAGACCTGGTGGGAAGCCAGGACTCATTCCCACATGGCTCAGACCTGGAAAAAAAGATACAGACACAGCATACAGCCAAATTAGCTAAATATGGTGTTTCTTTGTGTTTTGGGCCAAAATAAATAAGAATTAAACAAAGAATAAAAATTGAAAAAATAAATAAAAATCAAAAGCAGTGATTAAGTTTTATTAAACTCACTGTATGAATGCCCCATCCAGAGGGAGGGACTTCCTGTCCTTTGCATCCAGTGGTGATGAGCTGAATGAGCATGTGCAGCAGGGTCTGCCCCTAACTGGCTCGTTCCTCCAGGGACCAGGAGGTGAGAGGTCAGATCACCATGGCAACTACTAGAAGGGTGGATCCTAGCAAACTCCACGCAGTCCTTGTTTTCCCTGTCGTGGCATTAGACGAGGTGAACTTTGTCATTATGCTGATAATCCCTCTTATTCTCATCATCACCATCATTATGATTATTATCTTCATCCATGTCATCTTCATTACCACTACTACCATTATAATCATCAAGAAAAGGAAATATGAGGGCAACAGGAACAGCCATCATCTTGTGCCTGGTCTATGAGTTCTCATTATATGTTTTCTTCCCTTAATATGACTACATAATAAGCCTGATACTTCAGAGACATCTGTATTAGTCCCTGTAACATTAATGCACTATGTCTCATCTTTGGGAAAAAGAGAGAGATGGGAAGCAAGTGAGTGAGAAGGTACAAAAAAAAAAAACACATCAAAGGGTGAAAGGAGTAAATGGAGTGAGGGGTTGAGAAAAAAAGTGAATCAGAGCCTCAGACTGGGAGAAAGAAGCAAAGAGAATAAAAGAATTGCAGCTTATCAGATGAGAGGAAATCCAAATGGGTGCTACCTCAAAGCACATGTGTAGGTGCTGATGTTTGTGTCTTTACCTAATGATCATTTCTCTGTCTCTGTCAAGGTGATGAAGACTGATCTGGTCTTCTGTCATTCTCTTCCTCTCCTCTGCCTCCCGGCCAAGAGGATACACAGGACGCGACACCCCTGAATCACAAGTACAACAGGACATAGATGGTAACACTTTCCTAATGTACATGTAATATGAAATTGTGGTTATTTTTGCAAGAAATTTTATTGGTCATACATACTAATCCTGGGAAATAATAATATTCTATGGTGATAATCAAAGACAAAAAAGTAAGTAAAGTAAATTATGTCTCACCTTTTATGCTGGGTAGCACCCTGCCCTGTCTTCTGTGTCCAGGGGTGCTGTCCGGAGAGCGATGGGGGGGCCTGGCTACTGCGACCGCAATACCCACAGGAGGCTGTCGAACCTCCCCTTCTCCTGCTTCCCCTGCCTCCTTCACACCTCTGTCACTTCTTTCTCCTTCGTTAATGGAGCCTCGACGAGGAGGGAGAGACTGTTTGGGAGGGTCTTGCTGGGAGGTGTTGTTTTTAGCTCCTCCTTTTTCTCCCTTCTCTGATCTTTCTCCTCCCTTGTTGAGGCAGCCCAGACCTCCAAAGGGACTTCGCTGTGGCAGCATCAAAGGCTGCTGGGAGCTGTAGCTCATAAGGTACTTCATGGCACCACCCTCACTGTCTGTTGTTCGTGATAAGGAATGGGATAATGGCGGAGACTGCTGAAGATGGGTCCCCTTACCAGCTTGATAACTGCCTTTTCGCTGGTCCTCTTGGTGGCCCCCTCGAGGCCCCCATGAAGGTGCTGTTTGATTTCCATCTCTTCTCCTGTCCTCTGCACTTGCTGCCTGGTTGCTGCTCTGCTGGTGACGTATTCTTGCGACCTTTTGCCCCTCCTTCTGAGCTGTTGGTCCCAACCCCACCTTCCCATCAGGACCTGAACAGTCCCTGAAGGGAGAAGTGCCAGTATTGGGACCATTTTTTGTTGTAACCTGTCCAGCACTGCAGAGTGTCTCCTGGGTATCTAAAGGAAGTGAAGGACGGTAAACCGCATCTACAACTTCAACATCCCTAAAAGATAAGGATGTTTCCATGCTGCAAGATCGCAGTTCAGGTTGAGATCTCATGTTGGAGCAAGGCCTCTGTTGGCTCCAGTCAGGAGGTTTGTCAGCTTTGTCATATCCCATCTGTTGTTGGTGTGGCTGAGCTTTGTCCTTCTTCTGGCAGCTACTTAGGCGGCTGTGGTAATGAGAGGGACTTTGATAAGATCCCTCTCCACTCTTATCATCTGCCTTTCTTCCAGCTACTCCTGCTCCATGGCAGTCAGGGGTCACCAAGTCCCCCTGCGGCCCAACAGAAGGCACATAAGTTGGACCAGTTACCTTAGCCTCCCTGCTGGACCCTCCAGGGTTGGATGGTAGATCTTTAGAGGGTGTGAGTGTTAGAGGGGGAGGAGGGCAGTAAAACTCTGCATGTGGATGGTGATGTGGGTGGTGTAGCCACCCTCCAGTTACTGTGGAGCCCATGTGCAATGCATGAGGAGGTGGAGGTGCAGAAGGTGGGGGCATGGAGTAAGAAGCCACAGAGTGAGGGGTCGGAGGGGCCAAGATTGCAGCTGCAGCCACTCCTTGTCTCATACATTCAGGTGAGGAACTTGAAGATTCACTTATCCTCATTTCCCCATTTATGGGTCCATCTTTTGAGCTCTGCCTGCCACCTCCAGATGGAGGTCGGCCCACCCCACCACTGCAGCTGCTTAGTGCTCCTCCTTTACCTCCACAGCCAGCCGCTGCCCCCGAGCTACTGGATAGTTTACAGGCACTCAAATGTTTCCCTCCCTGATTCCCCGAGTCACTGTCTCTGTAATCCTTGTGTCGCTCCAGAGAGTGTCTGTGGTCTTCCTCCCGGCCCTGAAACGCAAGGTGAGGAAGAAGGGCATGGTGAGGATGGGGGTAAGCTTGGTGGTAAAGGCCCGATGGAGTAGTAGCAGGGTTCATCTGATGAGAATGGTGATGATGAAGTTGTTGTTTATCTTTGCTCTCCTGGTGCCGCTCCTTGCTGCTTGATCGCTCCTTCTCTTTTGACAAAACCCCTTTATCACCCACATCCTTGGTGCTCCTCCCACCTCCTCCCCCTCTGTCCGTCTCTCTACTGCAAGAGCCGAGTGGGTGGCCTGGGGCAGCCCTGGACAGAGGAGGAAGGCCATGATTGGTGGAGAGCAGCGGGGGCTGAGGAGGAAGGCCTCTCAGATAGAAGTGATCTACAAGGAAAGGAGAAAAATGTCAGATGGTGAACATTTCTAGAAATATTCTGCAAAGGAGCCGTTGTACCTAAGTTACATTAAAAAATCATGAAAATGTGGTATATGATAACACCTCAAGAAAAAGAAATTAGAAATTGCCTACTACTTGAATAACTTGACTGTGAGTTACCAGCTGTTCGCATTCCTGTGGTGATTCTAAATAGGCAATTTATGAAGGTAGCATATGTAAAAAGCTAAATTTTTCCACTCAGTTACATTCACACACACACTGTAACACCTACCTTTTTGAGTTTCATAGAAGCGATGCTGTCCATAGAGACTGTTGCTATGGTGATCCAGGGGACTCATGGGGAGGAAAGGAGAAGCAAGACTTCCTGAATAGCTGGGGTAGCCTGTCAGTGGGAGGCAGAAAGAGAGAGAATTGATGTTTCTGTCCATTGTTGACATTCAGTGGCCCTCTAAACAAACAGTTTATCTCAACAATCTATCATGAAATAGGTCCATTTTGGGAAACACAGAAAAACTACATCCAGCTAGCACTACTTTTGCCATAAATGCTCTTTTGCACAAACATGCCAGATGAGTTGACATTATTTACAGTGGACAAAGTGGTGACAAAAACCACAACTGACAGCTACTGCCAAGTGTTTGCAGCATGTAACGGGGTAGAATTCGTTCTTCTCCAAAGCACATTTTTTCTCAACCCAAGACAAATAGTGTGAAGCATCACAGCCCTTTAAAAGACACACACACTGACTCTTCCCAGGAGGTCACAGGGAGGTAAATGGTCGTTTCAGCCTGTTTCTTGTCTTCAAGGGCGTTAAACTGCATCGTGGGATAGAGGAGGTCTTGTGTTGAATGTGTGAGCTCACAAAACACATAAGCTCATATATTAGCACGCAAACATGCACGTTACACAGAAGATACACATCATGAAGCAAAAAGGCTTGGACCATGTGTGCATATTTGTGTGCAAATGTGTGTTTTCCAGCAGTTGGTTTCATGCCCCACGGAGTGTCCTTGCCGGCCCGTTAATTGGCAGCCGTTAAAAGTTTAACGGTAGTGGCCAAAGTAAACAGCACTCCATAAAAACTCATCCTACGCATTCCACAGAAACACTGCAAAAACCACCAACACCCCCTCACTGCTTCTAGCATGAGAGTGTGTAGAGTGAGAGGGGGGATCTGCGTGTTCCTGTTGCAATGTAAATGCATGAATGTGTACACTGTGTGTGTGGGTGTGTGTGTGTGTGTGTGTGTGTGTGTGTGTGTGTGTGTGTGTGTGTGTGTGTGTGTGTGTGTG
>JBAMHW010000024.1:16818280-16846667 GCA_037177495.1 Rhadinocentrus ornatus | reverse complement strand
TGAAACACTGCTGGGATAGGCTCCAGCTCACCCCGCGACCCCTAATGGGAACAAGCGGTACAGAAAATGACATGACAGTTTATAAAAGCAGGAGATACAGTTTGTCAAGGTTAATCTTTAGGTAGTTTAGTTTAATACAGAATACAAACTAAACAGGCTTTAATTTACGCTTTCATCATTTTAAACCAGTTTAAATTCATCTTTGCAGGTGCAGCCTAATAACAGATTTTGTGCTAATTTAATGACATTGTTTTTGCACAGCATTCTACATTATCAGCATATTTAATGTTAAATATGTTATTTTCCACTTCTTGTTAAAATTTTGTAAAGAATTTTTATTTTACTTTATGTAGGTTATGTGTTTGCAGTTTTACTTTAGTCATACAATACCCATCAAAAGTTTGGACACACCTACCCATTCAAATTTAATGGCCCAAACATTTGGCTAGGACTATATATAATAGTTTAACCTGCTAGTACAACATTGTCATCTGTTAACGTCTTGTTTGGACAAGTGTTTATTTCTTTGTGTTATGTGTTAATTCTTACTCATTTGTTCATCGTACTAAACTGTTTCCTTAATGACACATTATTGTCTTGCTCCTCTTTTAAAGAGCAAATTCACACTAAATCATTTTGGACAGAAAGAGATGGACTGAAACAGGCTAATTTTTGTTTAAAAAACAAACAAACAAACAATTGGAAATGACCACTAGACATTTTAGTTGCTCTAAGTGCCAAGTAAATGAAGTTTTAAGTTCAGACTGTCAGTTTTAAGTTTAAAACATAACAGAGAGGATTTTCTTTGCTTGGTGTTAGTATAGAAAGCAGAAAAACAGTGGTATATCTGATTAAAACATGTCAGTATATGTGGTTTATATATATTTATATATATATATATATTCAGACTTACTGCTAGTTAGTTAGTTAGTTTTGATAACCCCTTAAGGACAATAGCTTGTTAATATATCTGTTTTTAGAGGTTATGTCCCCCACATGGTAAACATTCATCGTGGCTTCTGCCACTAGTCCTGACATGGGGGTATAACACATGAATATAATCTGACAGTCTCAACATAGATTTTTGTGACCTCCCAAAGAATTTGTGGAGTACAGTCATTCACATTTGCTTGGAAATCGTGTTTCCTGGTATGATTGTGTAACGCTTTGGCATTGTGAGAAAATTTAGGAAAGAGATTTTACAGCAAAATTAAGGTGACAAAGACCCCAATTAGAATTCTGGTTTTATATGAGCAGGGTCGTACTAACAGATTTTGTTATACTTTTGTAATGCTTAACTATAAGCATGGATGAAATTATAGTATAGATTCCACAATACAGCCTATGTTAAATGTGAGTCATAAGTCAATTTTGGGGTTACAATTTTAGTCTCTGTTTAGTTTCTAGTCACAACTGATGCAACATACTCAAAAGTTTAAATCCTGAGAGGGCTGAGCAGCATTTTTCTGCCTCATTTGATTTAGCTTATTTACTCTTTGAGTATGCACACAGAATCAGTGTGTTTAGCTCTGTTTTTACAGAGTTGCAGTGCTGCTTCCACAGTCTTCAACCACTGTTTATGTCCTGTCTCTTTCATATGATATGTAGTTGTGTAGTATGCTGATAACCTAGAGCCGTGGTGTGGTGTGTCCAGCTTTAGATCCAGGTCCGGCCTGGCTCAACCCAAACCCCCTAACCCTCTAACAGTGATGTATCTGCTTCCCTCCCTCCTTTCATCCTTACCTTAATTGTTCCCCTCTCTCCTTTGCCATCCTTGTAACTTTCCTTGTTCTTTTTCCTCTTTTGTTCTTCTGCCCTTTTCACTCTCCTTTGCCATTCTTTCTCACCCCCTGCACCCTACGTGTGCGAACCATCTTCCCTCCCCGCCACATTTCTGCTTCCGATGCTGTAGATAGTGTTGTCATCTCTGCGCTACGGCATAATCTCAGGCTCCTGGGTAGAGCGGGTTCACCTGTGGCGCTTCAAAGGCATCATTCAGTGCCTGCCCATTATCGCCACAACCTTCTGCTGTCACCCGTAAGTAAACCATGGAAACCAACCCCCAAAATTGCAGCACTGTAAGGGCAGTGGGGGAGGGGTTGCGACTGAAGAAGCCCAGTGTCTCCCCTGCAACTAAATGTTCCTTTCAAACCTCCTCCAACCTACCTGAATCGTCTGCCAACTCCTCTCCCACTCATCCCCATTTTTCACCTTTATCTCTGGTTTGGTTTGAGCTGATTGAGCTCTGTGGCTGTATGTGTCTTTGGTGGCAGTAGTAATAAGGCAGAGGGGTATAACATAGTGAAGTGAAAGTTTAATCTGCTGTCCTCCAACCAGTGCCCCACACCCAAAATGAGCAGCCTGGGTCTGTGTGTGGCAGGCTGGAGTGTTGTAGTTTTTCATGCAATGAAAGGAGCAAGACATAGGAAACACATGCTGGTGAAAAACCTGTAAGCTTGTCTAAATAACTTCTATATCTAGAATTGGTTGTCAGGTTGACTATTTTACTTTAATCTATTTTTGCTTCACCTTCATCTCTGTTTTTTATTTCCCCAGCTAAACAGGTTTTTTGTCCAGTATGGGGTTTCTTGTCATTTCCCGCCCTTTGTTTTCTCTGATTTTTCTCTCACTGATTACTTTCATTATCTGTATGTGAGCTGGAAACATGGATGCAGCCACCCTCCCTCCTTCATGTTCTCCCCCCACTTATCTTCGTTTGGTTTGGGCTGTAACCCCAACCCCTCCCCAACTCCTTCCCCTCAGATGGTGCTGTCCTCGTTCAAACATGGTCTGCTCAGCGCCTGGTGGCTAGGGCAGGTCAATGTGGTGCGCTGGGAGGGTGTGTTTCGCTGTCTCCCCATCTGTGGGATGGCCTTCGCCTGTCAGTCGTAAGTACTTTTCATGCCCTCCACCCGATCCGGATCATGTAATGAAAATAGGCTAAAGCTGGAGGCTAATTTAGATTTAGAACATCTGACTGTACTTCCTAAAGTATGTGCTGAGTAATTCATGAACTTTTCTACAAAGAGACATCATGAATAAGATATTTCATTACTGCATGTAGAAATGGAGCAAACTTCATAATAAGTGCATGTATACTCACAGCATTCCTTTAAGCCAAAGTGAACGGTTTGGGATCGGAGTTTGTCAGGTAAAGAGACACTCTGATTTGATGAGAAGATGGGGTGATAAGGCATGCCTCGTTGCTTAGGGAAACTGCCTCTTATGCTCATGTGCTTTTCATAGTCCCGCTATGAAATCCACCATTGATATTCTAGACTTAAACTCCTTTTTGTTTGCTCAAACCCTTGTTTTTTCTGCAGTACTGACAATGAAACATAATCTACCTATTACGATAAGGGGATGTTTAAAAAAAACCTCGAGCTCAAGTAAGACTTACTCAGTGTCTGGAGTGGCCTAATAAATATTAATATTTTAAAGTTGCAAAATACTGGCTACTTAAATGTGGACCTATAGATCAAATACTATCTTTGTACCTGGTTGACTTTTCCCACAGTGAGTGCAGAAATCACAGCTTCTCTGAGCTACTTTATCTATTCATTCCTTCACATTTACCCCTCTGCATGCTCGATCACTGCCTTTTTTTGTCCTGTCTTCTATGATTTAGTGCTTGCTCTGAGTTTGCTCTGGGTTGAGTGGGTTGTGGGCAGCATGTAGTGTCAATTGGGATCCTGGTGGGTGAAGTTAATTTATTATTATTTTTTATTTAAATGCTGTGCCTGTGAAGGATGAAAGGTGTGTTACAGTGTGGGCATTATGGACTAGATGTTTGGGTGGTGGTCGGTGTATTGTTGTGTAAGAGAGTGGGCTCGGTAAACACAACTTGTGATAAATGTAATTACTCAAAATAAAAATAAAAACATTATAGCTTTGCGGGCATATGCCTGTCACTTCAAATGAAGAAAGTACACGCTCGTTGTGCTTGAATATGTGTGTTGTGTACGTCTGTCCCCACTAGTTGTGCTAAGTGATGTTTGGCAGGGTAATTTCTTGGCCTGTGGTCAGGCTAAGCAAGACAAGCACTCTATTAGGCGGCAGGCAGCTTAAGCCAAACCACTAATCAACACATTGGAATGCCGCCATCTTACAGACACTCTGATGTATTCACAGGCTGATTAAACAGCTCTCAGCACATTGGATTTTTATTACATTCATGAAATGTGTTTACTTTCATTTAAAACATTACCTAACATCACCATTATGATGGAATGAGAGCCGGCCCTTGTTTTTTGTTTTTTTTTGCTTGGATATTTGAATAATGTGGAGCAGTTGGCTTCACATTACAGACAAATGTAGTAAAATGATGGCGGGAGAGGGGAAAGGCTCTTCTGTGATGCTACTATCAGGATGCATTTGCATTCAAAAATTTGGTTAAAACACTTACAAAAGTAGAGGGAAACTGATTTCTAAAAGACACAGACATCAAAGATTAATCTTTTCTGTTGTATAAATATTAAAAGAAAAAATAATATCATGATGGAAAGTAGGAACTTCTGCTAAAGTGTCGGAGCTTAATTTGGTATAAAAGCTTTTGCTGGATCCCAGTTGCCAGGAAGCCACGTGAAGCTTGATACAGTAAGTAACCGATTTCAAGCTTTGGCCCAAAATGTATCTTCTGTAAGTAGTTGCTGTCTAAAATGAAAAAAAGCAATTGTCCACAATACAGGTAGTCTGTTAGAGTAATGCAAAGCATTTTTAAATAAATGCTTCATCATTTAGTTGTGGAGTTAAGAAGTGGTTTTAATCGAGAGAGGAGGAGGAGTTAAAGACCAAGAACACTGTCTGAGAACGTTATTGAAAGATTCCTAAAAAGAAAAATCAAAACGTCTAAAGAAAGATTTGTAAAACTCTGGAGGGTTGATGCACTGTTTTGCACAGATTTGACCTAAATTGAAGAGTGATGAGAAGATAAGTGCCTCACAACACAACATTTTTAACAACCCTGATGGATTTTAGATAAAGGTGCTGCGCACAGATGAACTGTAACATTTTTGGAAAAATGGTAAAAATAAAACATCTCTTCCTGTTAAGGAAAGCTTTTCTTGCAGTAAGTAGCACAAGCAACATTTCCCTCGTGCATGCAATTCAGCCTTAAAGAATTAAACAGAACTAGACGCCTTTTGCAATGAAGTGCAGAAGAAAAACCTTCAAACAAGAACTGAAAGACTTTATCCAGCTGCAACAAGCATTTAAAAGCCATGCATGATAATAAAGAAATGTCCTCTTTAAGCCTTACCTGGACATCGAGCCATCTTTTATATGTGGCTATTTGTAGATCATATATGGAGATACAGAGTTTTACTTGCCACTTTAATCAAATCTACTGGCATGATCTTTTAAATATATTTAGGCACACCCATGCACAGTTGCCTACTTTCACTTTGGAGACTTTCCCCATCATATTTCCTCTGTTTAGGTACAGAAGATATTAGCCTCAGAGTCAGGACTATTGAGTGACCATTATAAGCTTTAGCTCTGCACTAACAATATATCGTTTCATTTAACCATGGCTATAAGATTTACTGGTTTGGGGATTAAACATGCATCAAGGAATAGCATCATGGGACAGCTCTAGCTAATAAAACCAGTGTGAACGTGAGACAGGCGGAGAGAGAACAAGTGCCAGAGAAAGTTATTGCTCACTGCTCCCTCTCTCATTTCTGCTCTATATTCCCCCCCTTGTATGAGAGAAAGGAGGTGAGCAAAAAGAGTCTGCCAAGAAAGTTTATAATGCTCTAAAACCTGTCAGGCGCATGCCGTTATATATAAGGCCTGTAAATTTGCTGGTTAATGTGCCGATAGACCCCTCCGCACGCCCACTCTCTTTCAGTTCAGAACAGGAAATGATGGTGGGAGACAGACACCTGGCCTAGCCGGCAGACAGGTAATCCCAGGTTGAGCCTCAGCCAGCCTTCACTACTGCCACCCTTTCTGTGTCACACATGTGC
This sequence comes from Rhadinocentrus ornatus, assembly GCA_037177495.1. NCBI lineage: Eukaryota > Metazoa > Chordata > Actinopteri > Atheriniformes > Melanotaeniidae > Rhadinocentrus > Rhadinocentrus ornatus. Next base: position 16,840,698 of record JBAMHW010000024.1, on the reverse strand, counting down.
TATAAGCCTGCACACTGGTAATGCTTCACACGCACATCACCCCCACTGTCGTTACATTTCATACAAATGCTGTCACACACACACAAATTTGCTTTATGTTTTATTAGCATTAAACTACAATAAGCCTTAATCTACATATTTAGGGAACTTATTTTTGCAATCTGTTAACTAAAATCAGAGGTTTTCAAAGTGCCAGACAGTTGGGCTTCCTTCAGAAAGAAAAAGTCTAATAATACATTTATTAGTTATGCACTACCAGTCAAAAGTTTGAACGCACTTACCTTTTAAATCTAATGGGAGAATGTGTAAAGGGGGAATGTAAAAATCTTTAAAAAAAAAACATATTCATCATAGTTTCTTTAGCCAAAACACAGACATTGAATATGTTTCTTCACGTGTGTTTATTGCTCTTTTTTTCGAACTATTTGCAGCCCCCTGAGGTGCCCTACATGGCATGTTGAAAACCTCTGAGTCAAAGAGTTGAAGTGATAAAAGCTAAAGTAGAGCATCGTCTAGATAAAATGTAGATGATCTTAAGCACCAAGTTAATGACTAGTTTTCTTATTTCCTTTTTGCTAAAGTTGTTCGAGAATGGCAGATAATTATTCTTAGTTAATGAAAGTCAACCTGGCTGCAATAGATGATAGACATTATAATTGGTAATATTTTTTTTCTTTATGATGGCAGTACAATGTTACATTTTTAAAGGAAGAATAAGGAATCAGCATTTTCCGTTTGGTGTTTACCTACTGGCTAAGGTGGACTAGTGAAAGTGTTTTGTAGCTGTTTGTGATAACAGAAGCACACAATACTACAACTGGCATGCAGCATCCCGAGTGTATTTATTTATTTTATTCTTTGGACTGCACGTCTCATACAGGCAGGTGCTGCCGACTTACGACAGCCTCGACGAGCCGTCAGTGAAACGCATGAGCACCATCTTCACCTCAGCTCTCAATGTGGTCACCATCTTCTATATCACTGTGAGTGGAGATGCACGTCTACACACAGATACACACACACACATACCATCCACTGTTGTACGCAACATTAGACTTGACACTGGAATCTGTGATAGAGAATTTGCTATCAACAAATTTTCTCAGATGAAAACCTAAAGAGTGGAAAAATTGAATGTTGCTTCATAGCTTTCGTTAAAAAACTGGTGTTTTTGTGTGGCATTGATTATTTTCCATTAAATATTTAATATGTCGTCATTATACTCAATCCTCTCTCTTTTTGTTTTGTTTTTTCACAACATTGTCTACTCTCTCTTTCTCTCTCCGTTAACTAGGTGGGCTTCTTTGGCTATGTCAGCTTCACAGAAAACATTGCAGGCAACGTGCTAATGAACTTTCCATCCAACCTGGTGACAGAAATGATCCGAGTGGGCTTTATGATGTCTGTGGCTGTTGGTTTTCCTATGATGATTTTGCCCTGTCGCCAGGCTATCAACACCATGCTTTTTGAGCAACAGGTTAGCTCAAATACAGCTAAAACATTTCCTGAGTTTGGTGTGTATACAGTCCTAGGACTGTTTACATATTTGCATTAGAGAAGTCTTTATGTTTGTTTACATGGTCAGAAATAGAATTGTAAATACAGGAGTTCCTGTATACAAATCATGCTGATAGAGGAGCAGCGACAGTATGATGACAGACACAAACTTTTCCTGTAATAACAAATTACCTTCAAATCCTAATTTATAATGTCTCATCAGGGATTAATAAAGTGTTTTTTCATTAAATTGTTTTTGAGAAGTACATGTTGTTGTTATAGTAACAGGCACTCCTGTAGTCAGAGAAGTGCTGCTTTCACTCTGTCAAAGCACTTTTTTTAACACTTTTTACTATGTTGTTTAATAGTTTTATTTAAGAGAAATGTTGCAAGTGTTTCTTCTCCATCTGACAAATACAAACATTGAGTTAGAGAAAAGGTGAAATGAAGCAAACCACCATTTGCTAACACCCTTGTGATCGTTTTGTTCTCCCTCCTCTTTGCACTTTGAAGCTAAATCTCTGAGTAGAAGTTCAGATATTGGTCTGTTTCAATATAATTTTTTATATATAATCTGATGTTCCACTAATGCCTTTTAAACCTGTGTGTAGGCTATATGCTGTACATGCTCAGGAAGTGAACCAAGATTGCTGAAACATAACTACATTAGATTAGGTCTGTTTTGTTGGAGCTCATTGATCCTTTATGTAAATACAGGATGTCAGTATCCATCCAAGCCTGCGTTATAAAATCAGTTTCATGTTCTGTTTAAATGGCCTTGAAAACGCGTGCTATGCAACCTCAGGATGACTTCTCTATCGAATGTTAAACTGGAATTGGTCCTGTCGCAACACACGTAATGAAGACGTAAAAGCATCGGAAGTCGTCAAATTTGTAACTAGTTTAACTCAATGGTAGAATTTAATTTTTCTTATCCTCCTTTCTTGTCTTTTCCCACATCCCTCTCCCTGTTTCTGCCTTACAGCAGAAAGATGGGACATTTGCTGCTGGAGGTTACATGCCGCCTCTGCGCTTCAAGATGATCACCCTCTGCATTGTTTTTGGCACCATGCTGGGAGGCATTCTCATCCCCAATGGTACATGCTGTGTGAGTGCGTGAGTGTGTGTGAATGAGTGGGCAGAGACTGAATGGACTAAAATTATATATGTGTGCCTATGTGTGTAGCTCACTGGAGCTGCACACACACAGTCTTTAAGGTGCATGTGTTCCTTTATGTGGGTGTGGTGACTGGGGAGCTTTACAATGTGTGTGAATGTGACTTTACGAGTCAGTGACTGTCACACTCTAACACAGTCCTTAAATCAGGCCCCTAACTTTTATCTCCTTTTAGATGGGCTGACAGGTAGATAGGGCTATTATTCACCCAGACTCATTCTCTCTCTCTTTCTCTCTCTCACACACACACACATACACATCGTTAACGCAAACACAATTCTGAGCAGACACCATTATTTGCTCACTGTCAGGTTCTTTAAGTTGGCATCCTTCTCACAAACGGCTCCAAAATTGTGGAAATGTAAAGGTTAGCATGAGTTTATGTTTTATTCATTCTTCTTATTCTGTTGTCGTTTGTTAAACTTTTGATTGGGTGAGCACAAGCACAGACACACACATGCATGCGCACATACAAAGTGGGTTTGGTTGGGTCTTTGTGTATCTAATCAGACTAATAGACTGTAGAGAAAGGAAGTGAGCACCCCAGGGAGAAAGGACATTAAATCTGAGGGGAACAATATGTTGTCCGTCCTCTGGATGAACGATGGGTTTCCGGGCCCGATGCCCAGCAGGCCTGTCCACAGAGGGATGGGTGGGGCCAGGATTCACTGCCAGGAGCGGCATGCCATGAATGGTGGCGGCTGTGAATGGCAGAGACTGGTATAAATGTAGCAAGCAATAAAAAGCGTAGATCTGAATATTTATTCTATTTTATTTTTTTCACTCAGCTGGCTTAATAATGTTTAGACGTTCGAAGTTTGCATCATTTTACAGTAATTGAAGAGGCAGAACCTGGATTTACTTAATTAACCTTTAATTATATTTATATCCCTAAACTCCCGTTTGCAGCAGTTTCTTCATTAGTTTTAGTTAACAATTTAAACTGTTTTTGCACAATTTAACCTTAAACTAACCCTTTCACTAGCTTTTTCATCTACATATGTGTTAATATTACTTAAACAGTTTATTTATTCCTACAAATACACCATGACACCTGCTGAAATACTTCCTGGAGTAAATGCACCTCTAGTCTGAAATCACTGTTTTCTCTCATCAGTGGAGACCATCTTGGGTCTGACTGGAGCCACCATGGGCAGCCTCATATGCTTCATATGCCCTGCTCTCATATATAGAAAGATCCAGAAGAATGGGATCATCTCTCAGGTGATGAAGACTACCACTGTCCTTATTTTTAAGAAAATGTGTTTACTCACCATTTCTGAACTGTCATACGTGTCTGTGTGCTGTAGCTGGTGCTTTTTGTTGGTCTGGGAATCCTGCTGATCAGCACCTTTACCACCCTCTCAATTTCGGCCAGTGGCCCCAGCTACAAGGTCCAAGTTGCTCCTCCTCCCCCAGCACCAGGCAGAAACAACCCAATGCTACAAGACCTAGATAAACTGCATGGTAAAGATCATGACTTCCTCTTATAGTTGGCAGACACTTACCCAGTTGATGGACTGTAAATGAAAGTGGTTTACTGATGAGCCATGGAAACATTTACCTCAGCCGAGGTTGTCTGTGGTGTGTGAGATTGGACAGCAGTGCTGCATAAAATCATTTCTTGTAAAATGCATCAGCGACACAAGAGACATGTTTATTTCTTGTTTTATTTTCAAAGTCATAGACTGTCACGGCACCCTAAACAAGCAGTGTAAAGAGAATGCGAACCTAAAGCAAAGGGCCAGTGAGGCTAAAACAAAAGCACAAAGCCACAGCAGAAGAAAGGGTTTCTGTTATCTCTCTCAGAAGAAAAGATGGAGACAGAGTGACTGATAGACAGACAGGCAGGGTGAGGAGATAACCTCTTGATAATATCTGAAAGCAGTGCTGTGTGCTTGACATTGATGAGGCAAGATTGATGCCCTTCAAACTCCAGCAATTCCTCTCTACCCCCTTGCCTCTGTTCATTTCTCCTGCCACCCCTTCCTCCCCCTTAAAATACACTGTCTTCATCCCCTTCTCCCTCTTGTATCTCTAGTGGCAGCGATAAAATGTCTGCAAGCTGTGGCTATATAAAGGAGTAGGAAGAGAGTGGGGAGAAATTAAACAAATGGAGATGAGACTTGGTGGAAATCTTTAGAATTAATGTTCACATTTTTATTTTTTTTTTAAGAAATGTATGCAGGAAAACCTGACAATTCATTCTCACCTTTCGCTGTCTCTTCCTCTTCTTAAACCAAGGTTTCTTGTTTTTTCCAACCTGTACACTGACGTCAGGAAACACTGCCTCCAGCTTTCGTGCTTCTGTATTTTTTTTTACCATCATTGCTCCAGATGAGGCCCACATGGGCCAAACTCTGCACCTGTTTCCTGTTCTTCTGTTTGTTTTAATTTATCTTCCTTTCTCTTTTAAAATGTAATAATACCAGTCCCGTCACTAATGGCATTTGCTGCCACCTAGTGGATCTTTTTTTCATCAGAAATCAAAAGCCTGAAAAAAGCCAAACCGGTCGGTGTGCAGTCGTAGTGAAATGTTCTATTTCTTTTAATGCAAGTAGTTAATGTGTGAAAAACACTGCATTTCAGGGCTAACGATGAAGATTATGCAAAGTAATGCAACTCTCCCCTCACAGGGAATAAAAGTTGTAAGAAAGGAGGCAGAAAATTTATATATTGGTAATTTAGGTGCTGTAATGTGTCGTATCTTTTTGACTTTTACTGAAATAAGAGAAAAAATATTAATCCGCAACAGTACTTAACATGAGTAAAACATATCCATGTGATAGACCAAGATTGACAAAATTATTTGTAATTCTATAAAAAGGAACCCATATTAGAAAATGGAAAATGTGTCGTCATAGCTAGGCAAACCCCAGTTTCTTTTTTTTTTTTTTTTAAGATTGTGTTTTGTTGATATGCAGACAAATCTCCAGTCAAGAACCCAGTGGAGATACAAAAGCCGAATCTTCCACCTGTGGAGGTGGTGCAGTCTGTGGTGGGGGACCAGGCTGAGCCACCCCAGATCAAGGTACCAGTTGAAATACCTGAAAGGAAGAAGGAGGAGGTGGTGCAGTTGGACCGTCCTGACACCGGTAAGGAAACCTAATTAAAAAACTGGAACAGTGAAGGGATTGTGAGCTGTGTCGAATTAATGTTGTCTGATCATCCAGGTGTTGCAGTGCCAGAGGGAGAAGCCCATCGCCATGAACCACCTGTACCTCACGATGAAGTCAAAGTAGACCCAAGAAAGAACAAGGCAGAGCTGGAGGATGACAAGAAGCAGGCTATCCTTCCTGTAGGAGGTGTCCAAGAAGAGCCCAAAATGGCTGAGGAGCAAGGTCCGGCTCCGAATGTAGATGCTAGAAAAGATAAGGTGGATGAGAAACGTGCAGAAGTGGACCAGGGTGGAAAGGACTTGTCAAATGAGGTGCTAGAGAAGCCTGTTGCAGAGGAAGGCAAAAAGCAGGATGAAGCTCCACTGAAAGACGTGGACAAGCTCAATCCTGTTAAGGATCCTCTTGCAGGGAATGCAGCAGTAGTAGCAAATCAGGCTGTGGTTGCACAAATTGATAACGTGGGCAAACCTCTGGATGCTGCAGGCAAAGGTGAATGTTTAAAACTTGTTTAAAGCAACAATGTGGATGATGACACCTTTAGAAAAGTGCAAAATTGAGCTTGTGATATCTGGTAATTTTTTCAGCTCCACTTCCTGAAGGAGAGCGTCAGCCCGTGGCAGTCGACGTTCCAGCTGCAGACAGCAAAGATGCAGCAGATGAGAAGATGGACGGTAAGTGGCTTGGAAACAAATCAGTCAGTCAGTCATTATCTGTACCGCTTATTCCATGACGGGTCGCGGGGTGAGCTGGAGCCTATCCCAGCATTGTTTCAGGTGAGAGGCGGGTACACCCTGGACAGGTCACCAGTCCATCGCAGGGCCAGGAAACAAATCATTTCACTGATGTGATAGAAATCAAATCCTGTAACTTGCTATGGAAAACTAATCCTACCTTTGTTGAAAAGTGAGCAGATATAGATTTTTAATAGTTTTTATTTTTTGTTCAGCTTCTACCTTTATGCATATTTCATACCAGCAAACACACTGTTTAGCTTGCTTTATTAGGAATATTGCACTCTATTCTGTCTTTCTGCAATTGTATTAAAAAGTACTTTCTATAGTTATATATAAAGTTATATTTAAATACAAAGATTCAAACGAGTTTTGGAAAAAACTTATAATAATTAAATTTCAGTATTTAATTTAAAACAACCAAATGGAATTTCAATATTATTAATTAGGCTTATTATGGCTGTTTAAAAAGGCTTTAAACAGTGTGACTATGACCTGCTTGTACCTTAAGGCTACTTCTTTCCCTCATCTCACTTTGCTTTTTTTATCTTTCTCATCTCAGTGATCTGTTCTTGCTTATTATGGCTTTATTTAAGACTACTACTTCCTGACTCCTGATGCGCTAAGCAGTCTTGTTTGGCTTGTTGACTTCCATACTCTGTTGTTTACTTTTGCCCTCTCTGTCTTCTTTTCCATCTTCCCCCCCTTTGTTGTTTTTCTTCTCTCTCTCTGCTGGACTGGAATCACAGTGATAAAAAAGCTGGTTGCAGGTATGAATTCCATCTTGCCTTTTCTGCTCTTTACCACAATTGCTTTCTAAAAGCATTTTAGTATTTTACATAGCTGCCAATTTTTCATTTAAAAATTCCTGTACATGCAGTAATATATTCATATTACTAATTTATTTATTACCTAATTATTTCCCAGTGAAAAATACCATACTTATTTTGTTTCTTAATATAGTTTGTGTATATTCACAGCTGCCTTCACCAATTTAGTGTTATGGCTACTGTTTAGAGATGTGTGTTGTTTCTTTCCTTTCACCTCTCACTCTCCTAGGCACTGCATTGTCCTCTGAACAGGTTATTTATTTCAGTGGCTTTAATTGAATGTTCTTGTCTCCATGCAGAGGGCCAGCTTGACCACGCCGTGCTGCTGCAGGTGATCAAAGAGCAACAAGAGCAACAGAAGAGACTTCTTGACCAGCAGGAAAAATTATTGGCTGTCATAGAAGAACAACACAAGGAAATCCACCAGAAACAACCTGCTGGTGTGTATAATTGTGCAAATTGTGTTCCTCATCAATGCCCTTTGTCAAACACATGCAATGCTCTGTTATTTCAAAATGAGTATCATAAAATAACAAGTAATAGTTTAAGCCTTAAGCTCAAGAATATTGTGTGACCTACACAGCCACCTTTCTTTTGATTAACTTCCTTCCATCCAGGGAATCTGTCACTTTCTAGATCAACTGTCTCTGAAGCAGCATCTATATTTTCAATATTCAGTATGTTATCTTTACTTACTGTAAACATCTGGTTTTAGAAGGTTCACAGACGATAAAAGTCCTGTGAAGAAAGAGGCCAAGTAATTTTTCAGTCATCTGTGAGGCTCTTTGTTATTAGACAATCAATGTGATGAAGCATTGCATTACATACTGTAAAGATTATGGTCGCTCTAAGTGCTGCAGACCTACCCTTGTTCCCCTGCTTGAAGAAAGTATGTTGCACTAACTAGCAGCAGGTTTGGGAATGGGTTTGTAGTTAATCTTAACCTTGAAAAGGTCCAGCAGGTAGTTAATTTGACCTTTTTATCTGAGTTTTGTTCTTGTTTTTTAAAAATAAATATAAAAGTATTCTAATAATTAAGCATGTAATATGCACAGCGGACAGGTGTTACATTTTTTTTTATATATATGACTTAAAGGAGCTGCTGCTGATGGTGAGATGGAGAAAGGAATCCTCCAGGCACATTTGGACGTAGTGGCAGGCGGAGCAGCAAAATTAAAGGAGTCTGGCCTGGCATCAGACCAGAAGGAGGCTGGAGCTGGAGTTCAACAGCCTGGAGGAGGTGAGGCTCCTGCTGTCGCCCCAAATCAGGCACCAGCTGGTGATAGTGGTGCCCAAGTCAGGGCTGCTAAAGTAGCTGTTCCAGCAGCTTACAAGGAGGATGACAAAGCTGCACCTGTGGGAGACACCCATAAGCAAAGTGAGCTGGGCGCGAGGGGTGTGCCACTGGGAAAGCAAGGATCTGATGACCATCAGCTTGTGGTTCAAAATGATCAGGCAGCAAACCTGAAAGATGAAGAAAAAAGCCTTGAAAGAGAAAAAGAGACATTGGAAAATCTTCAAAAAGAAATGTTGGAGCATGAAATTAAGGCAAAACTGGAGAAGGAAGAGCTTGAGAGGATTATAAAGGAAACAATGGCTAAAGAAAAGGAGTTGGAGAAGGCAAGACTTGAGAAAGAAATGATAGAAAAAGAAGTGCTGGCTAGACTAGAAAAAGAGCAGCTGGAAAAGGATAGACAGGAGAAACTCGCAATACAACAGCAATTAGAGGAGAGAGCTGAGAAGGAAAGGATAGAAAAAGAAGTTCAAGCGAGGCTGGAAAAAGAACGACTGGAAAGAGAAGCAAGAGAGAAGCTGGTCAGAGAACAGGTGCTAGAGGAGAAACTTGCACAGGAGAAAGCTGCTCAGGAGAGAGTCCAGCAGGAGCCACAGAAAGCAGAAAGTGAAATAGTTGAGAGAGTGAAGAAAGAGCAGGCGGCCCAGGAGAGGCTTGCCCAGCAGCGAGCCATAGAAGCAAAATCTGCTGAAAAAGCCGCACACGGGGGTGAGGAAGGAGCTGGTGAATCTTTGAAAAAAGGAGGTAGGGACCTCAAAGTAAATGCTGCGGCTCAGGCAGACTCCAGAGGAGTCGAAGATGATGCCATCAAAGCCTCATCTCGCCTGCAGGCCTCCCATGAGAAGGTGAGGGAGCAGGGAGACCTGGATCTAAAGCGGAGGCGTAGAGCGCTGGGACCCAGAGCAGCTCCAGCTCCCCTGGAGGACTCAGAGATGTCCAGGGGGGTTCCTGGGCTGGAGCCCCTGCTGGAACTGGGGGGCTCGGACTTGCATGCCGCCTTGGAGCAGCAGTTGCTGGCTGGGGCAATGGTGCACTCACGGCAGATTAAACAGGCCTCAGAGGATGATGGAGCGAAATAACACACTTCAGACACACACTCCTATATAATGGCTTGACAGCACAAGCTGTACACATGCAGAGCCTCCTTTACTGTGGACCATGACCTATTTGGCTGCCTTATATTCTCTCTTGCCTTCTGAAATGTTACAGACCAAAACATTTTCTTGTTTTTTAAGACTGTGTACTCAAAAAAATAACCCGAAGAGTTTAGTAAAGAGAAAGAATGTATGTAAATATTAACTTATTTTTGTCATTAGATGAGAGAATTATGAAGAGTCATTGTTGAAGCGCAAAGATATCTATGCAAATTGTGTCTATGGGATTTATTTACTGGGCAAATACTGCGTTTAATGTTTGTATTTGTGTCACCTAAATATTTCATCGAGCAGCTTAAGAAGTCTGCCTCTTGAATATATAATTTATATTTTGGTTTTCTGGTGTTAGGATAGTGTGTGTGTTACTCTGGTGTCGAAATTGTGTATCTGTATGTGATCTGGGCTTTATTAGAATCTAAACTGATAACATATACAATGTAACGTGTATGAATGTACCTCAACCACTGTTGTTTAATCCTAATTTCAGTTGAAGGTAACTGAATTTAACTTCATGCTGGAGCTAGGAGGTGAACCGGACAGTGAAGCAGCTTCTCTGATTTAATGACCAGAATAATCATTCCAGCTTCAGTTTCTTTGTTTTCGTTTCATAAGTGCCTTCCAGTCCTTATGCTGTACTTTGTGGTGTATTTGTTTTCCAAAATATCCTTTATTTTAATCAGTTGTGGTGATAAAATTAGACTGTGAGGATGGTGGAAACCTGATTGTTTTTTGTAGCCAACCTCTTCAATTTCTTCAGTTACCAGCTGAACATCTTGGACCTTTGCTTTGTACAAAGTATTTTTCTATGTGCAATGTTTTTCTGCACATCTCGGTGATAAGAATAAATAAGATCTACTACAATATTGACTTTTTTTGTTTGCTATAAACAGATATAACTTTTTATTTTGTTCTGTGTTACAGACTTGTACAGTTACAGTAGGAAATAGCAGCAGGACATCAGGGCTTCTCAGTTGCAACCAGAACAGGTTTATTCTAGCATTACATCAACTTGGTAACTGATGTCTCCTATTGATCAAAACTGAAGATTTGAGCTTGGTCCACTGAACTCCAAAACAAAACCAAGACAGCTGCTTCTCATTTGGCTCTTTTCTTGGCCTGTAAAATATAGAGTAAATTATAATTAATCACAAGTTTAAAACTAGTACAAGAAGTAGAGACTTCATCTCTTACTGCATTTGTGAAGCAAATCTTCAGCGCTTCAAACTCTTTACAACACAGGTCCTTCTTCAGCTCCTGACCGCCTGTTGTTGTAGCTGCTACACATTTCCCATACACTGCTGCCTGGATCAGAGAGCGGATAGGAGATGACTGGAAGGATTTCCACAGCACAATGACCTCGCTAAGACGTGATGGCATCCTGGTGCTTACCTCGTTCGCACACTGTGCAAAGATTTCGGGGAAAAGTCTCATTTTCTCCCGGCTACGACTCCACACATTTGATCCAGACATGGTACTGCCCAGGCACTAACAGATGTCCTTTGGGCAATTAAAAGGCCAAGTTATAGAAAGGAAAAGGTCATTCCAACAAAAAAATGTGTTCTTTAGGGTTAAAAGCACTAAGAAAACCAAAAGACCTTCATAAGACAAATGTATAAGATCCAGAAGTCAGGACAGTCATAAAAACCATGGACAGCGCCATGTTGATGACCCTGACACGAAGAGAGCATCCGGTATAATATTGTGAAGTATAACTCGCTTGTCTATCTGTCATCAAATTATTGTCACTATGATTGGCTATTTTTCGGCATCAGAACTACGCGAACTCCAATAAATGTAAGAGGATACTCCTTGAAGCGTCTGAATTGGCTAGCTGTCATCTTAAGCCCCGCCTTCTCCTGTTGGCGTTAGCAGTAAGATGAGTAACCCGCAGCCAGGACTCGCTGCTAAATCATGGCAACATTTATGGAGCGATTAGCCTTTCTTCAGAAAGTAAGTAAAGTTAACAGCCATTGCTTCATGACCTAACAATTAACAGCCGAGAGAAAATGGCAAGTACGACGTAATGGTGACGTCTCTTTTTAAAACTGTTAAGCTGAGGGAACCACAGCTTGTTATTCTAGCTTGCTAGCTTAGCACCAGCAACACGGATAATTGCTCTAATGTTTAAGTGGTCATGTTTGGTGTTTTACGATTTGGTTGAAAAAATAATCCCGTTTCCCCCTAATATTAGTTTATTGTTTGTCAAACTTCTTGATTTTGTGGGTTAAGTAATTAATGAGTAGTAAGACTTGGCAGAAGGGTGTTAACATGGGCGATATACAGGCTGTCAATAATTTCTTCCACCAATTCAAGGTTCCCACCCTAATGAAGGCTACAGCAGATGATGAAAACCCCTGTCCTGGGTACCTTTTCCAGGAAATCGGAAGTATCCTTTAACAGTACTCTCCTCACTGCCCTCTCCAACTTCTGAAGGTTGTCAACATTATATGAGATCCTATAACTTATATTTTGGCTGATTGCTATAAAAGGTGGGAGGCATTTATGTAGATTCAAAGCTGAACAATTAAAAATACTTTAAACTTTATTGGTAAAATCCACTTCTGAATTAAGAAAGTAGTACTTTGCCTTCTGAAACGTTTTGTGTTGGTTGGCCTAAATAATTAAGCCTATTTCAGATATATATTGGCTGATTCACTTACATATTGACGTATAATACCTTTAACCATCATGGCCCTATAGAAATCTCCCACGAGTCATTGGGTTGTGGTCAGTGTTTATTAGAATACCTTCTAGAGAGGCTGCAAGTTGAGTCCTGTCATGTTAAAATTAAGGTAAGTGCAGCTAATGGGTTTCTTTTTGGAAAACAGCAACACATTTTTGCTTTCTTTCGTGTGCGTGAGTAACTCACTTTTAGTTCTTACCTCCGGTTTGTCAGGTGCTGAAGATCTTCGTCCATCTCTGTGGTCATGGATCAAATCACTTCCTCACTGAACTCAGAAGGAACTCCACCTTCATTCAGCAAGCATCAGGTTAGAAGCTCTTCTTTCAGCTCCACGTAACTCTCATTTCTCTGCAGCTGAATGATAAGCTGAATATTGACATGGTTTGCTGCTGGGTACTTTGTTCTCCCAAGTTTACAGTGGCCCTCCTGATCCCATTCATGGCACAGCACTGTACCAGAAAGTGAGGAATACAGCCCAAGTAAGATGCAGAATGAAAGTGATTATAGTCTAAATATTAAAATGTAAATTATATGAGTTTGTTTTGTTTTTTATTTACAGGAAGTGGCTAGATTACTTTTCACAGATGCAATTTCCACCAAAAGCAGCATCCCTCCACACCTCATAGCCCCAGCAACAATGGGTGAGTGGTAGTAGATAACTCATTTATAATGCATATATTCAGGAGCCATCATTAAAATATTGTTATACACTGTTTTGTCAGAAGGTCTGAATGACACCGTCAGTTAACATTTTGTTTGATGGGCTCTGTTCCTCTTACTCAGGCATGGGATCAGCAACTTCCCACCGGTCAGGATTGCAGGGTTTTGGATATAATCCAGGGAAGCAGGGGACAGGTGAGTGACTCATGCTGAACAACAGACACAAGTCCAGTTATTCTGGGTGTAAATTTTTGCACAGTTGCATATTCACCTGTGCCTTTCAGCAGCCAGCGACTCACTGCTGGATAAGATCCAGAAAGCTGCTGAGGTAGTGGCCAGTGCTGTCCTTCCCCCAACTGAGCACCAGGGCATTCGTCTCCATGACAACCATTATCGTGCAGTAGTGGCGCCATCCACACCCATAGAGGTGGCTGTGCCAGCGTGTGCCTATAACCTACCAGCTAGCAGACCAAAAGGTCGGATATGATTGATGTGATGGCAATGTGAGATTCTAGATTGGAGGACTGAGTCTTATACATGCACCTGAAAGAAAATTTTGTGCTATCTTTTTATGTTTTTATTTATTTATAAGCTAAAATAAGTTGATACAACCCCTTCAGCAAATAGATGTTGATAATATAAAGCCTGTTTAAAATGACACCTCTGTCTGTGATGTGTCTACGCTGTAACAGTGACCAGACGATGCCCAGGGCAAGTAGGAGGAGGCTGGGAAGAAACTGACAGTGGGAACAGCTCCTCTCACAACTCTTCTCAGGAAATCGCCACCAACAGCAGGATGTCTGTGGACAGCAAGTCAGGTGGTACAGGAAGCCAGTCGGGAGCCAGCAGGGAGAGCAGCGGGGACCTATCAGAACGGTAACAAAGTTAAACTCTTTAACCAGTTGTGTTCTGCTTATTGTGGCAGATTTATCTATGAATGTCCCGTTTGCAGTCCATATTTTTGCTGTTCATTTAACATTATGAGCTCAAGTACAACGTCCTTTGTGTGGTTTTCAGGGTAGAAGCCTTGCAGTTGGGAGACTGTGGCCTGGAGATGGCACTTATCAACAGACTGACAGAAGGTTCAAAAGTGTTCCTGAGTAGAGAGGAGAGTCAACACTTCATCAAAGAGTCAGTCCTTATTTCCTTAATTAGTCAGTCCTTATTTCCTTAATTTGAAGTGGCTCAATTGTGTTTGTGCTTTGCAGGTTGTAGCCTGATTTCTGTCACTTAATTTGTCAGGTGCTTCATTCTTAACTGTGAGGTTGTGGTGGAGTTACTTTCAAGCAAGCTACAAGATCCCTCATACACTGTTAAGATGGTAATGATAATGCCTCACTGCTGAGCGTCCTGTATGATATTATAAATTATCCCAGGTGTAATGTTGTCTGTCTTGAATCCTGCAGCGGGCTCTGTGTGCTATTGCGTGCCTCATGACCTCTGACTTGCTGTCTCTGGAGCAAATGTTTGGAGTTACTCAGCGAAGACTTTGCCAGCTGAGCGAAGGGCCTTCAGGACCTGTCGCAAACAAAGCTACCAAGGTAAGAGACAGAGTGAGAGAGAGAGAGATGCACTCAGAGGAGTGTAGGGAAAAAACTGCTTAAAGTTAGATTAATTTTTGCACTTATCTCCTCCTACCAGATCCTACGACAGTTTGAGGCTCTGATGGGCGGATCTCTACATGCTGCTAAGCAGGATCCACTTAACAGCAGCCATGAGGCAACAGCTAATCAGCTACACACGTCTAGATACTCTGATGGTTTGCTAACAAAATATTTATCTAAAAGTAATGACTTTAAATTGGGTCAGCCTGACACTACATCAGCTGATCTCCCCCGTACGCCAAATTGCTCATCAACCCCTTCAAGTCTGGACCTCACACAGAGATCCTCAACAGAGAAGCTTATGAACCATAGTGAGGAGGAGAAACTCACCCCGATTCTGCAAGAGTCAGTGAAAAACCAGGTACAGTCGGTCAGGCGTTCTGAAATAAAACCATCTAATGGAGGTCCAGAGCTTATCAGAAACAGAAGCACACCTCCTTCACCTGAACCCCAGAGTATGCTGGTCCATTCAAACAAACTGTCTCTATTCAGCGGTATGGAGCTGGTGACCAAAGGGAGGTCTCTCTGTGAAAAGGAAACGTCCCATGTGGAGTTGGACAAAACAGACAGCAGCATAAGTGACACAGACACAGTGAATTACTCTGACTGTCCAGTCAACTCATCTATGATTTGCATTAAATCTGGTGAGGACTCTGCCCCTGGGTGCAGTCTTATCGACTCTCATAGAAGCCAAACAGTATCAGCTTTCTCCTTTCTTAACTTTTGATTCTCCATCACTTTCTTTTTTTACTGGAACTATGATACAATGATGTCATCATGTATATCCTTCCAAAAAGAATATTTGATTTTTCAAACCGAGATCTGACTCGTTTGATGAGTTTGGTTGAGTCTGTAGATCGCATTTTTTTTATTTATTTAGATTTCTATTTTTTCTATTTGTGTGCCTCTTCAGAAGTTATTAAGCTGCAAACCGGGTCAAAAGCCAGAGACTTGGGGCCCTTAGGTGTAGTAATTTAAACTACATCTGAGTGCAATCAACTCTCAACTGCGATGTGGTTGTTTAGAATCAGAGAATATCGAGCTGCTGTGCAAAGTCTGAGAACAGCAAGTACAGGAACAGTGAAACAAAAAAAGAAAAACTGTTAGTTTTGTTATGCAACATTTTCAACAGAAACCGAGCAGCAAATAACTAACTGGGTGTTTGAAGATAATGTAGACTGGTCCTATGTGATCTTGCCGCAGAACACAGACATTCCTAGTTTGTGTTGTAGTCCCAGCTCTATTTTCTGGTGCAGGGACAGTTGGGTACTTTTTCCCCTTAATATGCAGGTCTATGAGCGGCTTTAAGTTAGGTTTCCCTTTTATTTTTATCTGAGCTGAGATTCTGCAGCTTTAGTGTGACACAAAGTGTTCTTCTAAGGTTGCATGCTGCAGATATCAGGCTGATCATTAATAATCACTTTTCAAATCTTGTCAAAGATTTAAAATGCCGTTATAAATTAAAGAGGGCAAAGAAATAATGATCTACAAACAGAATAACTTCTTTTGCAATGGAGGTTTCAAAGTCAGGAATTTCAGAACGAGTCAGAAGTAGCTTCTGCCTTTCTGTCAGGCGAGGCCCTTTTCACAGATGATGCTGCTGTATCATCTGTAAGCAAACCCGTGAAGTGAGAGATAAGAGCAAAAGAAAAATAGAAATGTGTTGCTGTGTCTTGGCTTTGTGGGGCAGTACTGATGGTTTCTTTATCTCAGGATTCCTTTTCTTCAACTTGCACCTTTGCAACACATCCTGAACCTTTGAGGGAGAATCCCTCTGTTTGTAATTTGCACTACAGTCCCTGGATTAACTTAAACATACAAGTCAGAGTCGTCTTCCATATGTTTTGGTACTAAGTTATTATGTTGGTGTGATTTTTATGTTAGTTTACAAATTATTTATGTGTGATGTTAACTGATGTACTTGTGAGAGATTATAGAGTGCACGATTCAGAACTGTGGCAGATTAAAGGACTTTGATATTCTGAGTGGATAATTAATGGCTGGAATCATTTGATACATCTGCAACGTCATGAAACTTTGCCATCAAAGTATATTGCTAATTATTCCAGCAGTTTTTAGTTTACTATACTGCAGTGTTTACTACTATAAGAGAGTAGCATATAACTACATGCAGAAGCATTAATACTGTAACACCACTGCTGTACTTCATTTCAGAGAACATGAGCCAATGATGATTAATCTGCTTGAGTACAATAAAACATGCTGTATTTTTGTTACAGCACTCACTGCTACAAGTCTTGATGTACTGTACTTATATACTTGACGTGTTGTTGTGGAATGACAGCTTAAGCAACACTTTATTTAAAAGGCAAATGATTTGGAAGATTGCATATCAGGAATTACTTTCACATCCCGATTTGCAACAGTGTGGTGGTCATACCAACCATCCATAAACAAGTATGGCCGACAAGCTTACGGCACACCTGATACGCAATGTGTAAAATATAAAAGATATAAAAACACCTGGATCTGGAATACTTTAGAGCCTTTCTGAGCTTGATTTTTGTTGGCGGTACTGTGCTGGACATGCTGCTGTCTGAGCTGCAGTCTCCACAGCCTGCCCACAGGTCTATAATTAACAAGTCTAATCTAAGGTTGGATTTTGAGAGGCTCATGAACAATCTGTACTCCATTATAATGAACTCACCGAATTTACTAGGGGAAATAACAGCAAAATACAAAGAGTTACCCATAAAACTTTGGTTAGATAATAAAAAATAAGGAATTGACCCAATAATACTCATTAGAAATTAATAAATTTTTGAAAGGGCTCACAACAGCTCCCACTCCACAGATAAAAACATGCGATTGACTGCCGCAGTCCAGAAGGAATTGTTGTGTAAAGTGCCTAACTTTATTTAAATTTGCAAGCACTTTGGATCATCACACTTTTTTTTGTCATTAGCACCAATGAAAATGTCCACACACCAAAGCACGCATTTAAAGAGAATAATACCTCTTAATAAAGTGCACAGAGTGCATGCACACGCACCCACACACATCAATACTGCACAGAAAAACCACAGTGGCTGGGCCATGGAAAGGTGGATGTGCTTATGGTCTCAACAAATGGTACACACTGAGGTGGGGATGAGCCATAGTGGCCAAAATCTGTAAACCTCCCCACACCTTATCATTATCATCATCCCCTCCTTACACCTGACCCTGATGGTGTGCCTTGAGGCTTTCAGGGAGAATTGATCACGCCGGTATTATTGGCACTGATGGATAATGGACAAAACGATCAGGAGAGGGCTCACAGTTCACGGTCATGTTGAGGCTGGACGGCCTCTAGTTTGCAGACTGCTGAAGTGTGCCTCCCTCAGGACTCTGTTGATGTGGTCATAGGAGTCGCTTTGCCCATCTCCATGGAGACCGTGCTGCAAGGAGCTGGCAGAGTCTTCAGGTTTTGGGCGGGTGCAATTGCTCTGGCTATGTATGCATGGCCTGGTGCTGGCCTCTATTGCTCTCTCTGGACTACTGATCCCATTACTGCTGTCGCTGCTGGAAGACTGCAAACACAGAGCAGAGAAAGGTTTCACAGATAGATGCAGAAGCTGAAAATAAAACATCCTGAGCTTTCCCTGATAGTGATGCACTGCCACTCCAAAGCAAGTTGCATGGATGGACGCTTACTCGTTTACACAGGACTTCAAACTTCAACTTCAAAACTGAGCAAACTCATATCATTGTGAGGGTTTACAGATAAGCATAATGATGACATTGGGCTCACCTCCGAGTCCAGATCTGACACAAGCAGGCAAGGACCCCTTCCTGACCTCTTGGCCTGAGATCTCAGCTGCTGGTCGTCCTCACTGTCACAGCTACGGTGTCGTTTCCTGTGCAAAACAGAAATAAAAGGAATGGTGAGATTGTGTGACAGAAGCAATGCAGGGAGGGGGAGATAGATGTGTTGGAGGGAGGCAGAATATCAGGAAGAGAGAACATGAAGAGGAACTAAAAATAGACGCATTCACTCAGACAGTTACATGATCAGACTGGTGGCAATCCCATAATAAGAGCACACTAACATACTTACAATACTGAACTGTTACACTAAATCTAGAATTCTATCTGGGATTTTAATAAGTGATTAAGCCGCAATGTCTAGTTGCAGCGATATAACAACTCGGTAAAATCTGGTATGCATTGATGACACAGAAAAAGGCTTTACTCGTTACCTGTTTTCAGTCAGCATTTCTGAAATCTTCACGGAAGACTTTTGGCAAGAAAACGGGTGACAATTCTTCTAAGACAAGCTGAGATGTTTCCTTTAAAAGCTTTGGCAGTAGCTCGGCTCCCCGACCATTTCGCAGAAACTCAGTATGGCAAGCTCCCTCTCATCTATAGATGAGTCTGGCGTTATGTGTGTGCTATTTCCAGCCGGCCGAGGCACAGCTTGTCGCAGTACAGCACCAATCTTTGCTGTGGATAACTCCAGTCCTGTTACTGCTCCAAGAATGTTTACAGTCAACGTCTCTGTGGGGGAACAAACCGTTACGGGGTGGTTGGAAGCTAACAGGCAACAAGCGGAGTATTCTCGTCACTCAGTGTAATCCCGAGGAACTCCAGGCATGACAGCTTGAGGACGCAAAGTAGCCTGCTAGCTAGTACCGTTCTAACAGCCGTTTATCAAGCTAACTGGTTTAGCAGAGCTAACAAGAAGTTCTTCCGCTTTCGTACTCCGCCCACTTGCGGTTAATCATGTTAAACTGTTGCCTGTATTTGACAGCAGTTGGATGATAGAAGATAATTGATTATTTACTGTGGAAACATATTTAAACGTTGTCCGATGTAAGTTCTCTACTAATAAGAAATTATTTGGTGAATCGCAACAGCGAGCTTGTCTTTGCTTTAAAGCTCCGCCTCTGTGTTTACAGAACGTCATCAGATAGAACATCCGGTGTCTAATGGTGAGAGGAAGAGCTCATAACTTTTACATTTTATTTAAAAAATAGTTTTTGCAGGGTACCGAGGTAAGATATTTATATTTTTACCCAAAAATGAAAGTGGAGCAACATTTATGGCGCTGAAGTTAGCTTATGATTTGTCGCTTCCGATGTTAGTAAAGGGCGATTCCACTGAATTTTGGGCCTCTAGATCCCATTAGAACCAGGGCCTGAAGAAAAATAACTAAATTTAGATCTGGACTGAAATGTTATAAACGGCATCTAGATTTAATTAAGCACAGATTCTGATTGGCAAACTTATTCTATTTGTGAAAATGCAAATTTTGTAAATCTTATAGGATGTTTCAGAAATTTTACCCAACTCAGGCATTTTGCCTTTCTTACTGCCTTTGATTTAGAAAACAAAAGAAAAACATATGAAAATACTTCAGACTAAACTAGACTCAATTTTCTACATAAGACAGAAGTTATATAATAAATATCCTGGTTATGTCTGAACTAGATCATAATACAAATGTACAACGTTTTAAACAAAATAGAAAGAAAGAAATATGTAACCTTTGAAACCTTCCTATTTTTCTTTCTTTTTTTTACTATGTTTAGAGAAGGCCAAGTCTAAGTTTTTTTGCATGTTGAGCTCCTGCCACTCACTTTAAAACAAAGATGATTGATCAAAGAATTGTAAATTTATAAATGTTTTCTATCTTGTTTTTATGCCTTTTTTTCTATAAATAGTGACTATTTTTTTTCTCTAAACTTTTCTTCTTCATCTTTCCCTGGTCAGCCTCTGCCACAGGCTCAGTCCTTTTCTTTTCTAGAGCCTGAGGTGTAGCCTGCAATTTGCTGAGACATATTTCAATTCAGATTCCTTATTCTAGACTGGATAAAGTATTTTTAAATGGAGATGTTTTGTTCTTACGTCATTTTCATTAGCCTATTTAAAAGTTGTTGTTTTTTTTGTCTGTCATCTGACTTATCTTTCCATTAATGTGTGCCATGTTCGACTCTGGTCTGCCTTCCCTGCTCTGTCCTGACCCCCCATCTGTGTTCTGACAGGACTCTCTTCACTTTTGTTTTTATATACATGTGCTTCTATAAATTGGAGGCTTTCAGTTGTTTTACCTATTTAAGTGTTGCAGCCCTTTCATTTTTATGAAAGGGGTTACCTGTTGTTGCCATATAGACAATATAATGATTGTTCATGGTCCAACTTTGTTTCTGGTTGCATTGTAACCACTCATCACCTGGGTTCTGCAAACCATATTGTGGTGTTCAACAGACTGGGGGTACAACAAAACTGGCACTTTAATAATGGCATGAAAGAAACAAAGAAGTTAGATGCTGTTTAGGACATTTCAGTCTAGATTTGAAGAGTCCAAGTATTGTGGTTTTTATTCAGAACCTGGTCTAATGTAGTCTAGATGGTAAAAACACCATGAAATCAGCCTAATTTGCATTTTCACAAACAGAATAAAAGGTTTCACAAATCAGAAACAGTTTTTGTGGAAATAGCGCTCTCTGACGGCTTCTAGTATTTATAAAGTTTTTTTCTCTTTTGTAATAAGTACCGATCCTGTGTTTATTAACAAAACCTTATTGGTTCTGGCTTTGTCTGACTACACTCTACACATGCTAAAGAAAACTGTTAAGTCTGTTACATCCAGTCAGTTTAGAAAATAAAAATGTTTTTAAACCTGCAGCAATTCACCTAATCAGTACCCAAACTTAAGCGTTGTTGAAAAACGTGCCTCATTCCCAACTTCCAACTTGATTTCTCAGGTTAATTTATTATTATTATGTATTTTTATCACTAAAAGTTCTTGTCATGTGTTGATGGACAACACATGTCTGTACAGTCACATGACATGATACAAACAGAAGAAAATGATGGGAAAAGTGTAAAATACAGCTCAAAATATAATGTAATGCCTCACGGACTATTTTTAGCGTAATTGAAAAGAAAACCATTATGAAAATTTGATGGAAGATCTCCGAGTTATTTATGTTAATAGCAAGAGGTCAGTAGCATGACTCTTTATTAAAGAAGTAGGTTCACCTCCCTGGGAAAGACTGCTTAGGCAAGCTTTTTAAGAATAACATGTCAAAATTGCAAATGATTTAATCATTTTTCTTTTTTTTCTTTTTAAAAAAAAATCTTTTTATCTTTATTTAACCTGGAAATAATCCATTGAGTTTTAAAATCTCTTTTACAAGGATGTCTTGGCTGTCCAAGATGAAGCAGCAGTACAGACTAAATGCAGAATACAAAAAATGAGCGAAATTTAACAGTTAAGCAACAAAATCCCAAATATTTACAAGCACTAAAAGCGTAAAATCTAAAGACATTATGATTAGCTATCAAATACAAAATAAGACCCTACACCGCTACCCGATACAAGTACAACTAGAAACTAAAACCTCGGATATCTTTTTTTTTAAAACTTGAAAAAGGGATGAGAGTCCCCAACCTCATCCTGGCCTGCAAATCATTCCAAGACCCGGGCCGAAAAAGGACAGACTCCTCTTTCCTGACTCTGTCTGCACAAAAGGCACCTTGAACCTCAGCCAGCAACTGGCTCTAAGACTGTAAGTGTTCTGGAGAGCGATGAACTTAGAACAGATATAGGACAGTAACCTGCACAAAATAACCTTATGAATTAAAATATACCAATGCTGCATCCTACGAATATTTAATGAAGAGAGTCCAGTGAGTGAGTATAAAGTACAATGGTGAGTCC
>JBAMHW010000024.1:16802502-16818180 GCA_037177495.1 Rhadinocentrus ornatus | reverse complement strand
TATGTACCTAAGAGCAGCATGGTAAAGAGGATCCAGTTTGGCCAAGGACGTAGGACATGCAAATCTATAGATTGTATCGCCGTAATCCAGCTGAGATAGAAATAAGCCGGTTACGAGACGCTTACGGACATAGCTTTTATGATACAGATAGAAAATCTGGGGGAAAAAAGTCATTGGTTGCTAGGAGGAAAGAGAGAAGCTCTTAATTATTTTTAGTAAAACATTGCTAGTCCACATTTATGCATGTAAAACACATCAAAGAAAGCTGTTTGGTCTCTGAGATCCTTAGTTTAGAAAGCAAGTTTCAATTTCATATGATGTATATAACTGAAAGATGTATTTGTCTTACTTTTCAATTCTACAAATTGTTTAAATTATTTATGTATGGTTGCATTTAATTTTTATTAACATTTTACAGTTTCTCATTTGCATTCACAATTTAATTGCGGCTAAAATGTATCAAAGAACTAAAATATAGAAATATTATGTTGCATCAAATTTCAACTCGATTTCATGATGTTAGTGGCATATACTGTATCTTTTGCTGCAGATGGAAGTGATTCAGCACTCGGCAGAGAAGTTGCACGCAGCATTGGTCTCTAATTCAAAGGATGTGACTACAATTTACAGTAAATACACAAAAGAAGAAAGGCATCTTCTGGAAGAAGGATTGTATCCAGGGAAACCAGGTTCCCTTTTCCAGCCCATCACTGTACACTCTCGCTCAGACTGGATCCTCGCACATCCTGAGGAGCCCCAAGACTTTGAGAGCTTCTATCAAGACCCTTATCGCAAGACACCTAATGCAACCTGCAATACTATTTACATTCAAACCATAGGTGAGTATTTCTGTCCAGTGTGTCTCAAGTTTATGTCATCAGTTCTTAGACTGTAAAACTAAACCAGACCTTAATGAGCAAGACACAAAAATAGATATTTTTAATTACCAGTGTCATCTCCACAGATGGTTGAATCGTGTCTACTGTTGTAAAATTGTTAGTGGACTCCGAAGTATGCAATATCTTTGTTGCAGGTTCATTTGGAGAAGTGGGGCATCAGACAGACCAGTATGTTGGGTGGCTCAGAGACTACTGCCAGGCCTTTTTCTACGGGCTTTCAGTCAAGCTGCTGCCACCAGTTACTGTATCTGAAACAGGATGCTCTTTCAGGGTTAAGAGTGACTCACACAATCTTCAGATTCTCACAGGTAACACAGGAAATAGTCATTTTTTGTCTTTAATTTAGGTCCGGACCCTATTCTACTGTCCCAGTTTTTATATTTTACTTGTAGACATCCAAAGCCGATGAGTGTAAATTTGAATATTTTAATTGTTTTTGTTATTTTTTTCTCAAAATTAAGGTGACTTATTGCGATTTCTGGGGAAGAGAAAACCAAAAGATACTTTCTGCATTGTTGGAATCACAATGATAGACCTCTACCCCAAAGACTCCTGGAACTTTGTCTTTGGACAGGCCTCTCTCAATATGGGTGAGGTTTTACAGAAACAAGGTCAAATAATGATGTAAAATAACAACTTGCTCTGTGGTTAGTGAATATAAGGAAAGTAAACACACAAACCTACACATAGTCATTTTTAAAGTGTAATTTTAAGTAAAGTGGAGAAATGTTTTGTCAATAAATCTGCTTGTCATTATGTAATGTCACTAGTTGGCCACTAGATGGTGGTAAAATGAAAAACATCACAGTCCAGTACTAACTTTGTCCCTATTTTCTTCTCTGTTTCATGTTAAATGGACACAGGAATGGGTGTTTTCAGTTTTGCTAGGTATGATGACAACTTCTACACTAGAAATTACGCTGGCAGATTAAAGAAACGGATTCATCCAAGGCAGGGAGACTACTCTCTATTTGAGGGATACTATACTCCACCTGTTACTAGCACTCTGCTACTTAGATCCTGCAAGGTTATTAAGAAACTTCTTCATTCAGTTTTGGTGCTGCAAACCTTATTTTAGTGTTGTTGATTTAAAGATTCAAAGATTCTTTAAAGATTGCAAAATAAAACGCTCTGTCGGTTCTTGTTTTTAGTATGCACTCAGATATGAAACTTCTTTTTGCAGACCATGACGCATGAAATTGGCCATATGTTTGGAATAAGGCACTGTCAGTGGATGAGCTGTGTCATGCAGGGCTCTAACCACCTGGAAGAGTCTGATCGTAGACCCTTGGATTTCTGTCCTGTCTGCCTTCACAAATTTCATACTTCATTTAGTTTCAAAATCGCTGAAAGATACAAGGTAAAAATGTTTTTGTTCTTTGTTTCTCCAGTGTACTAAACCCCTTTTACAGTAGATACCACTTAACAGTGCTCAGGCTTCATAGTCATCCTGACTCATATTTGGAAAAGCACAACTTGAACAACAGCTTTGCTTTACTAGGTATGCTAAGAAGTCTCTTATTTTAGCAAACAGTACTAAGACCTGGGCCATGGTCACCCCAACAGAATACAACTCTCATTGTTATATTTTAAATTATGCCAGTCCTTTTTCAGTTCACACTTTTAAAGATGTTTATGTAATATAGTTCTAATGCAATTTAGACAATCATGTTTAGAAATGCATTAGAAAAAGTTGAGCAGAGCACCATTAGAGGGGCAAACTTCAAATGATTCTCCTCTTACAGAGTGTAGCGAAGACTTGATTGTGAAGGAGATGTAATGAAAGTGCACTTATCTAGTCATGGCTGACCTAATACTAGCTCATGAATTTACATCACGTATCATTATGTCTTTATTCTAGTGACAACTATACTCTGCAAAGTACAATGCAGACTGAATTTTAATCTCTGTGCTGAGCTGGTAGATACTAAAAGCAAATTTCTCAATGATGGCTTGAATTTTATCTAAAAAGGCAACATGCCATCACACATTTCTGTAAGATGATGGAAAAATCTGAGCTCTGCTTCTATGCAAATAACAAAACATGCAAAAAGGGCTGGAGCCCATTGATGAATTTACAGCTTAACTGTACAACCTAATGCAGACTAATGTTTCAACACCACCTGTGTCTTCATCAATGAACACAGCAGCTGGGAAGGTAATTGTAGACAACCTGGAACAAGTGTGCAGAGTTCATTAGAAGCACAGAAAAGCCACACCACAAGTCCATTGGTTTTATATGTTCTTCTGTTTATGGTTTATGACATGGTACGCTCTTTTTTATTGTATGGCTGTTGGGAGTTATTAGAGTGAACAATAGGTATGCTCCAACTTCACTCTGCTTTGACCAAAGGGCTTGTGACGTGACTTTACTCTGCTTCTGATGAACTCTGTACACCTGTTCCAGGTTGTCCACAATTACCTGCCCAGCTGCTGTGTTCACTTGTGACGTTGATGAAGACACAGGTGGTGTCGAAATGTTAGTCAGCATGAAGTTTGCACAATTAAGCTGTAAATTCGTCAGTGAGCTCCAGCCCTTTGTGCTTGTCTTGTAGCTGTGAAGCTCCTCAATTAGACCTTGTTGGATGATACGGCAAGGGCCTTGATTTTATTAAACAATTAAAACATGCTATGTCCTATTTTAGTGTTTCAATTTGCATTTAACAATTTCTCTAGGTATAAATATGCTTAATATATTGTGATATTTTTAATTATAGATAAGATACATGAACATCTCTCTAGAATTTGTTTGTACTTAACAGTAATGTTGAGATTTTATGTTATACCAAAAGATTAATTCACCAACACATCCAGATGTTTGGGTTTTTTTGTAACTCATTGTTTATCTGTGTTTGATAGGCTTTACTGAACTGGATGGAGGAAGATCAAAGTCAGACATCACGACCTGAAGGGGTATCATCTGCTTCTCATACTACCTTCCACTTTTCAAAACCCACCGAGGCCTTTCATTCGTCCAAACTGTGGCTTCGTAGGTGTTTAGAAATACTTGAAAATAATTAACAATATGAGCCGCACATAAATCTGGACAATGGAACAGAATAAGATGTCAGAATGGCCCTTTTGGTCCATCTTTGTCTAATTTTCAGTTTTAATTTTGACATGTGGTGTTTGTTGCTAGTATTTGCTGCTATTTAAATGTATCCATTCTTCCGTTTATCAGTGCAATGTTCCTGTATAGCTTTTTCCTTTCTGGTAATCAATTATCTTCAGTGGACAGTAGAGGGCAGCTGCTTTGAGAAGCCCATTGCTGATGACTGTTTAGGCAGGATTTACTCTAAAGATTTATGGTACTCATTAGACTTAGTATTTGCATTAACTGGACTTTCCTTATGATAATTGTGGACAAAGCTCTAAAGACAAATGAACTCTTCATTAAAGGACTTGGCAATGATGTTACAAGATGTTTGCAGAATTTTTATATGCATAAGGGCAAAAGCAATCATCATAAAGTTGAATGAAAACACTTCTGAACATTATGCTGCAACTTGGAAAAGGAAGATTATTTAAAATGATATTTAACATATTTCACAATTTGTCTAATAATGATTTGACGCAACAATCCTGGGTGCCACCATGAAATGGCCTTAAAGTCTTCATGATATATTAAGTCTTAACAGATATGTGGATGCTCTGCCCCCCCCTCCCATCTTCTTGGACTGGGGACCTTTCCTGGATCAGCTCTCAAGGTTGCCCCACTATCATCTGGTGGCAGAGACTAGAGAAATGAACTGGGGAAAGTTCACAGGCTCACTTATACTTACTTATGCAAACATGCATGTACACTCACACACACTATTACAGACACACACCCCTCCATGATTTCACTGCCTTGGTTGGATCCTTACCCCCTCCCTCCACTCCCGGGCTGTGGGTGGATTAAACTGTGTCCACACTTGGCTGCGATGGGAGACCCCCACTCCCCGCCTACCATGTGTTTTCTTATGTTGTGACTGTCTGAATATGTGCTTTTGTGTACTGAGGTGGGGTATTTTGTATAATTTTTTTTTTGTTTGTTTGTTTTTGTATCGCAGTGTGGAGATGCCTCTTTTTTCCCTCGCCCATTTACTCTCCCCCCATGTTATCTTTTCCATCTGTGAAAACGGCTGCTGCCCCAGTCTGCCTGATCCTGTTTATGTTTTTGTGTTGATGTCTTCTCTTGGACGGTTTGTACTGGGAAAAGAATTTTGTTGCACCTGTTGCAATGACAATAAAGTTTTCATTCATTCATTGATATGGCGCAAACTGCAACCTCACTGGTTGATGGTTACTCTTCTTCTACACTATTTTTAATGTTAATAAAACAATCCACAGGTAACCACTCTTTAAAAACTAATTCAGTCTGAGTTAGCTTTCAGATTTCAATAAATTCTAAGGTTATTTTACATATTTTACCATGGATAATGTGGCATATATGTGAACATTTGTTTTATGATTTAAAACAAAAAAAAACACATAAAAAAGTTCAAATCCCACCATTGCTTTATTGAGATTGAAAGCATTTTTCTTACAAAAACTGTAAAACAGTAGTCTGACCTATATGTAATAGTGCATTTACAGATTGCCAACATTTTGATAAAAAAAATTATTATTTTTAATCACATACTCCTGAGGTTTTGATTAGGTTAGAACAAGTTTTACAGAATCTTACAGCTTTGCTGTTTTTGCAGCTTCATTTGCTGCAGATTTCCCAGCTGTTATTGTAATGTTGATTTTCAGCAAGTAGATAATAAAGCTTTAGTGTTAGCAGTGTTAGGCCTCCTCTTTTTGATATTTAAAATGCCAAATATCTACCACACTGCATTATCATGGCTCAGTTTGAGCATACCTTCCAGCAACCTCTCATGCCATTGTCCATTAAAGCATGACAATCTTTTCAGTAATGTAAAAACACTGTTTGGTCTATCTTGTAGATAAGGCATTCCGGCTACATGCATATTGTTGTTTTCTGTATCTATAGCTGTTTGCCTTCAGCAGCCTTTACCCCTTTTATGGCTTTACCTTTTTATTGCACTTAGGCTTTCTCGGTGTGAGGATAAGCTGTACCCTCGTCAACATCTCTTTGGGCTCCTGTCTGATTAAAATCCAATATGCAATCTGACTTGGAGCAGTCCCTGATGCTGTTAGTTCTTTCATCTGGTTGCTGTCCTCCACTCTGTTCCTTGCAGCTTCCCCTCCAACAGGGTAATCCTCTCTTAGCTGGCTGTACCAAACCAAGGAACACAGCACTCAGTCCCATGCCCACCGCACAGGAGTAGAAAGCTGCTCCATAATTCTTTGTCACATCCACCAACACGCCTGTAGGTAGAGGAAGGAAATTTTAAAAAATGCATTTAAGTATATGTTACTTATTTAGAGGAGTGCAATCAAGTAATGTGAAAGTACTTTTACAATGTCTGCTGTGGCTCTTCAGAGGGGCTGAGAAAATAACTAATTCAGAGTTCATTATGACTTTATTTTGCCACATTTGACTCAGATGCAGAATATAATGTTTTTGAACAAGAAAATTTGAGGATGCTGCAAGTAAAGGCAAAATATATTTTTTCCTTCTTTGTGATCTAATGAAACCAAGTTAAAGCTTTTCTGTCCTATCAGGTTAGTGAACTATAAATCTATCGAGAAGAATTTATTGTTTGTAAAAAAGCGATCATGTAAACTGGGCTACAGCCATTAGTTTTACCCCTACTTTGTTCATTGATTGCATTGAAAAATATGACATTATTTTAATGTACACCAAGTGCAGCAAGTCATTTTGCTTCTTATTTATGGGATTTTGCACAGAACAGGGGGGAAAATGGCTGCCAACAGACATCTAATGTTTTATTAGATTAACAATAACAAAAAAGAAAAAAATTTGAGGTCACAGAATTCTTCAAAGTAATCCAGGCTTGTGTTTGGAGGGAACAGAGTTTTTATTTCCAGACTAAAATATGAAATTGAAGGTCTGGACTTGGTGAATACTGTATGTGTGTTTACTGAAAGACTCTACGGTGCTAATTTTTATTTGCCAATGTTGAATTGGCTATGCAGAGGTCAGTTAACTTTAACTTGTAGCTGTGTATTTTAATATCATAATTTGTAATACTTTATTTTTTGACACCAGAATTTAAGATTTTATTGTCCAGTATCCGTGTTATTACTGCACATAAAATGAAGTATTATTATTTCAATTTTTTTTTTTTTTACATCAAAAACATCCCTCTTACCTCCAAGTGGTGGTCCAGCCAGCCCTGCAAAGCTGTGGATGAACACATAGACACCGGCAGCTGAAGACATCCTCTCTATGCCCACCACATCATCCTCAGCCAGCATGGGGATGTGGGTGCATGCCAGGGTTCCCATGAAGAAACCATAGAAAGCACAGCAAACAGCCAGGCCGTAAAACTCCGTGACCAAAGTAAATCCCACCAGGTCAACAGTCATTGTGATTACACATGCCAGGAGCACCAGAAGCTTCCTTTTACTGAACTGCTTCTGTGTGAGGATCCAGCCAATGGAGAACCGACCCAAGATTTCAGCCACAGCCATAGTGGAGAGCATGTATGCAGAGTGGTTCCGCTCTACACCGCGACTCACGCTCAGCTCGATGATGTAGAGTGGAGGGGCAAAGAAGCCAAGAGTGGCAAAAAGTCCAAACAGGGAATATAATATAAAGCTGCACTCTCTGAGGATAGAGAAGTCTAAGAGTTTTATGGGTAGCTGTTCAGTATCCGGTTTAGCTTCTTTATCATTTAGCTCTCGCTTCTCTGCATCTCTATCGGTTTTCTCAGTTTCGGATTCACTCATTTCCGCCTTTCTTATTCCTGCTGATTTAGGCTCTGTCTCTAACTTTGCTTCTTTGTGCTGTAAATTATTTTCCTCAAGGTTGCTGCTGTCCTTTAGAGACTGGACACCTGAGTCTCCAGTGCTCACAGAGCCTCCTGTTAGTTCATTGTCTTTTGTCCCAGAATCCTCCGGGTTTGTACCATCTGAATTCTCTAGTGTCCTGAGGGGCTCCAGCTCTTTTGAGGATGATCCGGGTTTGATAATGATTGGCCGAAGCAGCACACCACACACAATAATGATGCTTTGCAAAGCTCCAAGCAATGCCACAGTATGTCGCCAGCCAATATGTTCTTTCAACGCAGAAAATGCTAAAAGGGAAGGAGAGGTATTCAGTAAGTGGGATTCATCACATGGCTTTCCTAAAAATGTTGACATGAAGCTTTAGTAGAAAGCCTTGGTCATACCTGGTGCAAGGGCAAACATTGACAAAGACTCTCCAGTAGAAGCAACAGCTGTGACCAGAGAGCGCCGACGGTTAAAGTACTGTGACAGGATGGTCACAGTGGGCAGGAAGGTCAGACAGTATCCCAGGCCTACGCAGTTCACACACACAGAGTATTTTACTTGGAGGCATTGCTCAAGACAAAATTCAAAAGGTAACATTTTAAGTGTAAATACTAGAAGAGAGGAGAACCCAAAATACATACCTGCAACTAATCCATAAGTAATGTATATTTGATTGATGGAGCTACAGAAGCTGGTGGCAATGGTACCAGTGGAAATAAGTAATCCTCCAATCATAACAACAACTTGAAAGCCAAATCGGTTTGTCATTACCGAGGAGAGAGGACCTACACGTACACAATGACCAATTTGTTATATATTGTAGATGAATATTGCAATATGTGGATCTAAAAGAAGAGATTTATATATTTACCATTGAAGGTCATGACAAATACACAGATGGAAACAATCCAGGAGACCCGACCGTTGTTCTCCTTAAACTCATTCATTAGGTCCTGAAGGAAGATGCCGAAACTCTTGATTGTGCCATATGTAAAAACTTCCACTAGGAAAAAGGCCACAGCAACCACCCATCCCCAGCCTCCATCAGGGGCCTCTGAGTACACATTGGGCCCAAGGAATTGTGTTATCTTAGCCCTGCACCGTGCCATACCCTGTAAAAAAGACAACAGTTTTAATGCCAAAATAATCATCAAATAGTAAAAGAAATTTACAAAACATCCAACTATGCATATTTTGAGTATAGATAATAAAGTATGGCTAAACATCCTCTGCTGGGTACTAGTTTAGAATTGACGTGAACGCGCACCTTTAAGTGCCTCCAAACAGTTGGACGCGCTCAGGTCAAAACAGCTCTGTATCATGTTAACAAACAAATTGCATTTTCCGTGAAGATAAGCATGAGGACATTAATCGTCTTAATAAATTAACAGATTTTTTTTTAACAGTGGTGCATTTAAAGTAAAAAGTCTTCTTTGACTTAAAAACACGCGGCTATGTTCTCATTTGGACCTGAAGTGTGGTGGCGAGTCCTCACCACCGGCTGAATCTTAATCCTTCAAATAGTCTACGGTGTGCGGTTAGGATAAAAGTTGTCTGCGCTACGTGAAGAAGGGTTGGATTTTTGTACTGGGCTCGTAACAGCACCGGCACACTGGTCAGCCTCTAGTTTCCTCCCAGTACTTTTACGAGCTGTAAAGAAAACTCACTCTATGCCCGATAATGTTTGGATCTGCTCCCCTTCTCATCACTGTCCGGTTAGTTTAAAATTAAACATGCTCTTTCTCCTCAGCTTTACAGAAATGAAATTACTTGATCATTCCCACCTTACCAATTATGCTGTAGAAACTGTGCTGATTCCTTACCCCCTCTTTAATATCCCTCTTTATTTAGTTGTTTGGGTTTTAAATGAAGTTGTTATGTGCATCCTTAGCAGCTACTATTTAATGTACCAACACTCAGTGCTAAAGGAGGAAAAATACATCAGCCTCCTTCAGCAAAATGTTGGGCCTTCTCGAGTATTGGGGGCCTGCCAACAGACATCTAATGTCTTGTTATAATGCAATAATGCATTATGTTATAATGCATAACTTGAACCTCACCCTATGACGAATGCGATAATGAATACATCTGGGTCATGGTGGTGATCACAGTACCTGTTCTGCAAACCAGGCAACAGATATTTTTCTGCAGTTATTTGGGGGTGATGTATTATCACTTGTTACTTTACATAGATGATTTCTTCTGAAATTACAGGTACCTGAACCTACCAAGAGTTTAGTTTCACAATCTGCAGCTCATTTTGTTTTATAGTTCTCCAGCATTAGAAACTTGTTTTGCAACTCTTCCCCAACTCCCTGGTTTTGTTCAATTTCACAACAGGAGGCAGCTTTCATAAGCTGTACTGGTATGTTAAGAATATCAGTGTAAATCCAACTTTCTAACAACTAACTGCCCTTATAAAATTAAATGTGCTTGGGAAAAACAGCTAGGCACCTTTTCTTGCATTTACTGTAAATGAACACAATAACTCTGTATGATATTTTGTCATTGAATACTTTATTATGAGAAGCAAAGGAACATTATGTATACAGTAAAAGAAGGTCCAGACCAGAATACACATCTGTTATCATGTTTAACTTTAGTTGTTTGTTTTTTAATGAACATTATAAATAACAAAAAGCCACACAAAACCATTCAACACAGCTGAAGTAGTTTTTTTCTGACATTTTTCTTAAAATGTCCATTAAAATACTTAGCTTTACTGATTTGTTTTTGTTGTTTTTTTATGATTACTATTATTATTAAACTACTGTTGCCAGGATGAGAATTAGCCATCTAACTATGCTCAACATATAAAGTAGAGTTTTTGATTGTCTATTACGTGTTGCAGAATAACTCTTGAATTTAAAACAGTTCAATGCATCAGCAAAGAGAAACAGTGGTCAAAACAGAAAACAAAGTTGGCCTTTTTGGATTGCAACAGTTTAAGATGAGGGGAAAATGCACTTAATTCGTAATTAGCAGTCGCAGATGTTCCTGCTTTCCTCCTTCTGAATTTCGTCTACATTCTTATAACTATGGTTATTTATCATAACATAAACATTTCAGTAAAAACAATTAGCTATAGGCCTATTTTTGCAATTAAATTGGTGTGCATAGCTGTAAAAGAAACAAATGAAAAATCACAACCTGCGGACTGCTCACACATACACGCACACACATTTCACTTATTTATTTTGTAACACCAGTCTAGTTTTCTTAGGTTCTGTTGTCTTAGCTCTCCCGGTAAACCTTTTTTAAAAAAAAACAATGAACTGGTTAAACAACCGAAAACTGGTGTTTGTGATTTTAATTTAACATAAGAGGGGGGGGAAGGTACTGTTGACTTGAAGAAGCTGTACAGTCCGTCCTCGTGCGGCTGACGCAACGCCCTCAGTCCGGAAGCGACGGCGGCTCGTGCAGTCTGTGGCACTTTGACTAACTGCTCACACACATATACACACACGTTGTAAGTATTCATATGTAATCTTTTTGGGACTATATGTTCTATCAAAGAAATGACCACATATAAAAACTAAACAGACTAGTTTAAGGAATTGTATTTAGTTTTCTGCCTCACCTTAAAGTAGCTAATTTCAGACGGAAATAGTCCCTTCTTCGCTGAAACAGCGCTGCTGTAAAATCCTACGAGTTGGGCGCGCGCCGCGCCAATAAACGGCTAAATTCTACTGTACGCGAGTTACATATTCTCACTGGCTGTTGTCCACAATTTACATGAACGCGTGAACGCTAAGCATGCGCGTTAGCATTTGCACAGACATACTCTCTGACACAAGCGCATGTTTAGGAGGCAGACACGAGAGTGAGATAAGGGTGAGATCTGGTTGCAACCAGATCCCCATAACCCTCCCCACGCTTAAAACCCCCCCACATCTTAGTGTTGTAGGTTGACACTTAAAGATATTAAAAACTGTCACGTTAGCAGCACACGTGTAACATGTAGGAAAACAACCACAAACTTTGCCTTTTTCTTTAGCTGCCACGATCAGTTCACCATATTTTAAAGTTCTATCATTACACCAGTCACGTGACTGTACAATAGGTTTCACCCGTTTTCTGACACTTATTAAATAATGTATTAAATAATGCTGTGTGTTGATGTGTTGTTTAATAATCAACCATACATGCTGACATTACCTGGACTTTTAGACCTGTTGATCTGTTGCGGCTGCGGCAGATCAATCTGTCAGAAGTAATATCAGAAGGGTATGACTGTGCAGAAACACAAGTTTATCAGGATGTTCCGGTGTGATGAGTAACAAAAGTCAATCCTGAGCTGCTTTGTGTAAAACTGATTTCACCAATATGCCTGTAGAGACCAATGTTGTAGAAAATAATTAGGAATTGAACAGTTTTTATCATAAGCTGTGACTTAACCCTGCCATCTTTATTTTGTCAGGAACTGATATCATCTCACATCATTTTGTGTTTAAATTAATAACACAGCTGCCATCTGTTATTAAGTTTATGTAAGAAAACGTCCACATCCTGTTACTGGGATTACTGGTTACTGGGATTTGGATGATGAAGCTCCTTTGTGTCTATAGATGAACAATAGTTTCAAGGTATAATATAGGTGCTACAGTCCTGAGCTCAGAATATCTTGTAGAGAGCTACCTAATATCACTCTATCAACTTTAGCTACCATCCTTAATAATACTTTACTTATAAATGATGTGCTGACCTTAGTTAACCACAAATACAACCCTGCACTCTGCACCGTACTCTATAATAGTATGTGTCAGGAAAGCTTTTTAATTCAAACCTGTATCACTCCTTTGTAGATATTAGCCCAAGATGGCAGCGGTCCTAACTCTGTTGCTCCTGCCTGGGATGCTAATATGTGGCCTGCTATTTCATACACTGTCCCAACAAAAAGCTGGAGTTAAATTAAAAAAGAAGCTGAATTTCATCATCATACTGGCTGATGATATAGGCTGGGGAGACCTAGATGCTAACCAACCTAAGGGTAAGGCAAACAACACCCCTTACCTCAACCTGATGGCCCAGCAAGGACTAAGGTAGAAAATGTGATTATTTGTTAGATTTGTGCCACAACTTTTATTGTTTTCTAATTTTGATAAAAGATGTTGGTTTTCCCTGGCTTATTTTGAGACTACAAAATATATATATATATGTGTGTGTGTGTGTGCTTGTGTCACTTCTACATGTTAATAATCTTCTATTAGATTGACAGATTTCCACTCTCCTGCGTCAACATGCTCCCCATCCCGTGCTGCTATCCTGACAGGCCGTTATGGCCTGAGAAACGGGGTGACTCATAACTTTGCAGTGAATTCTGTTGCTGGCCTGCCTCTGTCTGAAATCACCTTGCCTGAGCTTCTGCAGAGGGCAGGTTATTACACAGCCATGATTGGGAAATGGCATCTTGGACACAATGGACCATACAGTCCAACTAACAGAGGTAAGTTGGAGGATTTTAATTATCAGGCTATACAATTGTATTAGCACATTAACTCTTGGGGAGAAAAATGGAGAGAAGTAAAAAAATTTAATCTGAAATTGGTCTTTTAACAAAATGTGAAATACAAAATATTAGTTTTTAATATTTACCATTTATTACCATGTGATATGTCAAAATTATTGTAGTATTGGCTCCTGGCTCCTGGTATCAATCAGGGACCAGAAGACAAGTATCAGATTGTGTACACCAGGTTTTGAACAAAGTTTTTATCATAAAGTCATGCAAAAGGTCGGCATTAAAGGGGTTAAGTAAAATGTGAGCAAACACACTTTTATTAAACAATCCTGTATCTTTCCACTTCAGAGATAAAGTTGCTTGTCAGACTTTCCAAGCCTCTCCAGTGCCATTGAGTTCCTTATCAGGTCCGTTGGTTTCACCTATTACAAAACCCCTCCAGTTCATTCTTGTTAGGAAAAACAGTTGCTACTGACACTTTTCCCCCAGCTGACTAACTCACCCCCTCTGGCATTACCCCTGCCAGAGATGTGCTAGTAGTGCAGAGGAAAAAGCACTGGGGACCTGGACACTGGACTAGCAAAAGGTTAGAGGGCAACAGGAACTCAAAAGTTCTTCTGAGGCATGTGGATCTCTTTGTCACTGCACTGCAGCTTTAGGGGGTCTTAAATAGTTAATAACACATGTATGATCACTTTGTTGTATCTCAAAACAACAGATGCTTGCTACACTTTCTTTGTTTCTTGAACAGGTTTTGACTACTACCTAGGTATTCCCTACAGTAATGACATGGGGTGTACTGACAGACCAGGATATAATCTGCCCCCGTGCCTCCCTTGTAGTTCATTTGGACCTCAAGCGATCAGGTTATTTAGCAGCACATACACACGTGTCTTTCATAACTACTTTTAACTGGTAATCCTTTCTGATCTAGTCAGCCTACCTAGGATCCCAGACCAAAAACACTGGCCCAACTCAGTGTTTGCTTGTACCATTTGTTATGTTATTCTGTTCTTTTCTCCCCATGCAGTAGGCTGAGGAGGAGTGCTCATGAAGGTTGTTATTCAGAGGTAGCCCTCCCTCTGATTGAAAACAGCAGTATTGTGGAGCAGCCACTTGACCTGTGGACGCTTACAGAACAATACAAATCTGCAGCACTTAAGATTATACACAATGCAAGGTACAGTACGGTTGTAACGCCACACAAAGGGTAAAAAAACAAAAAAATTAGATTTACCTGTTTATCTGTCCAACAACAAGAACAGCGTTTGATAGATATTAGCTGTAAACATTTCACATTGCTGGCACCATTCTCAAGCTTTGAACTGAGCTTATTTGAAATGGACCACTCTCCTCCTCTGCTGCGGGCTGTAATTTCCACCCACCAAAGTACAATAAGAATTTTGTCCATGACTCTTTTTTTTTTAGAATTTCTGGCTAATATAATGCCTTAACATCACAGAGTTTTAATTACTGGGGATTTTAACATCCAATGCTTGTTGTTCAGACAAGCCGATGGCTAAGGATTTCTTTGTTGACACTTAAACTCACACAGACTGTAAATCGTCCCACCCAAGAACAAGCACACACTTGGACCTTGTGCTATCATATGGTCTAACTATTTAAAACCTAAACATAGGGGAAGATGTGTTCTCTGACCTTAACCTTGTTATATTTGAGGTAACCCTCACCTGTAACTCAGTCAAAACTCACACTGCTGCCCGGCATTATCACACTTTTAACCCTTTAACTGCTGCTCACTTTTCAACAGTTTTTTTTTTAAATTATTTTTTTTATATCAAAGTTGTGTCATTCCAGAGTCTAAAGATCCTGGTGAGTTTTGCTCTGGGTTTCACAGCTCCTATTGACTCTGTGGCACCTTTAAAATCTAAATGCTTTGCATTTGAGGTCACTGCATCCTCTAAAAATTGCCTCCTAGTTGTGCAGAATGCAGCGGCACGTCTTTTAACTGGCACTCATAAATACAGTTACATTACCTCTATTTTAGCATTTCTCCATTGGTTCGCTGAGCATTTTAAAATCCATTTAAAATATTGTTTGTTTTAAAGTCCCTTCATGATCTCGCTCCACTCTACCTCTTTGAGCTCTTACATCTTTAAGCACCTGTGAGGTCACTGAGATCAGCTGACCAACTGCTCTTGGGTGCACGCCGAACAAAGCGGAAGCTCAGAGGGGACCGTGCATTCGTTGTTGCTGGCCCCAAGCTGTGGAACGCCTTACCACACCACACAGTTTTTCCTATATAAAATAAAGTTGGACTGGATAGATATGTACAATTTCTCCAATACAGTGTTTGGCTGTGGCACATGATTGATTCTCAGGCTAAAGACATTGGGAAACATGAGACTGTAGCAATTAGTGTCTTGAAAAGGCAAGAATAATATCTGCTCTATATTTTATTGATGTTAACTGAAGATGTTAGACATTGACAGGCAGATTTGCAGTGAA
>JBAMHW010000024.1:16773772-16787959 GCA_037177495.1 Rhadinocentrus ornatus | reverse complement strand
CCCCCCCCCCCCCCCCCCCCCCCCCCCCCCCCCCCCCCCCCCCCCCCCCCCCAGCCACTTAACAAAGATGTTATCATTTTTTTCGATTCAGATTTATTAAACATACTGAGGTCAACAAAAAACACACATGAGAGAGAATAAGAAGATCATCAGGATAATCTAATAACATACTGACATTTCAGCCAGTACATCCTCAATCTGGATGATAGCAGGAACAACTCTCAGAAGGATTTGAGAGTGCTTCAATGTTACTATTTGAGGATACATCCAGACGTTGCATAAACTTAAACATCAAGTTTCTAAGAAGTGCTTTGAGTGTGCTCATTCCTACGGTGCCAAACATATGACTGACACTCCCTCCTCTGGGAACCTTAAGTAGTATTTATCTCACAGCATCATTGTACGCAAATAACTCCCGCATGGAAGATTCCTTATATCTCGGATAATCACAGATGAGCCGTGTATAGTGGTGTGAAATATGCTTTAAACAATTTAAACAAAGACACTCAAACTTTAACTTAAGTAGAAAAAAAATTATATATATTTATATTACCTATCACACCCCATTTCACACTTTATTCATCACACATCACACATAGTGTTTTGAGTATTGCCATGATATAATCAGAGAACTTTGGTCACTTTATAGGTGAGTCACTCAGAATAAAAACACCTACTGAGTCGAGCTGGGAGCAGTTCTGTATACTCGCTATGTTGACTACTTTTGAACAGTTCTGGTATATGAGCTCAGACCTGTGTCCATATATAGGGTTGACAGGTAGTCAGTCACACTGGTGATTATCTCTTTAAAATCACAATTCCATTTATCAAGGAAATGTGATCCCTCTCACAGGCTTAGGCCTGTGTGATGTGTTCAGTTGATTTTTTTTCCTTTTTGAAAAATAAATATTTAAAACCGTTTCTGAGCTTTTGTCTCTTTTTCTATTAGTGCTGTGAGCATTTATCTTGTGAGTATTTACCTTGTCTTACGAGCATTTTTTCTGAGTGCGCTTTGTATAGTGCCTGTTGGTGGCAAGTTCATGCCTTCCATTCAAATAATTTTCAGAAATTAATGTTTTCCGTTTCCGTTTTATATAAAAATTGTTACTCTTTTTAAATTGAAATTTTGATTAAAAAGCGAAAGCTGCATTAATAGCTCATTTTAGTGCTTTGATGAAGGCATGCCCATCTCAGAACATAATTTAACCCGTGTTTCTATTAACAACTAAAGACAACTCTGACAGATCTTTAGTCGGGCTTTTTTAAGCGGTTATTATTATTAATATTTTTGTATTTATTATTATTATTATTATTATTATTATTATTATTATTATTATTATTATTATTATTATTATTAACCATTTCATTGACGTCACGGTTTCTGTACGGTCTCCTTTAAGGTTACCACGGGTTACGAGCTCACATGTCAGAACGAAGAGAATTGACGTCAGTGACGGTTGTTGATTGGTTCTCAGCCGTATCCGGTGGGGCAGCGGTCCAGAGCTCGAGAAAAAATTCGAAACGAGGAGGAGGATCTGCTAACGGTGCGCTTTGTGAAATATCATACATCCCGAGTCTCCGTCAAAAGGCTCGGAAGAATTTTTACAGTTTCTTGTAAGTATTTGTGTTGTTTCGGCTCGTGGAACGTATGACCTCTGTATAGGTGAAATTTGTTTCCTCCGTCTTTCGTTTGTTTATGATAGAACTCAAGATGGCGTCATTGGAGGAGAGCTTTGCCTTTGCACACAGAGCTAGCCAGCTAGGCGTCAAACCAGACGCTCTCGTTGGCGCACAACGTTTGCCAAAGATGGTTAAGCTTTGTGTTAACCATTTTTATTATTCATCATAGTACTTATTTAGTTGGTTAAATGTTTAAATAGGTTGTACTAAAGCATTATTTTTACGTTAGAAGTTACTTGACTGCAGCCGTCTGTCTCATGTTGAAACCTTCCTGACCTAGACGGTGCTACAGACAGGGCATTTGCTTTATACTGTAACGTAAGGCGCTTATATTCCCTTAACTTGCAGTCAATAAGACGCGTATTTATTGATTAACGCCCCCATCCCCAACATATTATGCTGTTTTCTCGTTAGCAAGGTCATTGTGCATGGCAATTTTATTTAAAATGTAATTGACGTTCGTTTTTGATGGACGTTGGAGGAGGTAAAGCTGCAACACTGTAACTGAATCGAAGAAAGAACATCTTTAAACATTCAAGACCTTTTAGACGAAAATAGACAGACTTATTATTAAAGTACTGATGGTAGATGTAGCCATTGCCTCTTAATTTATACCAGCTGATCCAAAAACAGTATCATCTAACCACTTACATACTCCTGTGGTAGGTTTGGATTAAAACAAGCATGCCAAGTTTCCTCCTCGACTGTAGTTAGTTACATAAAGGATATACCAAACTCATCTTTGATAACGGGGCCAGTAATCTCCCTTGGGCCTTGTCAGATTAGAAATGATCTGAATCCTATTATGCTCATTGCACATGTAGGATACACTGGTAGGCACAAAATGGATTGTTCTGTTTGTTCCA
Organism: Rhadinocentrus ornatus; assembly: GCA_037177495.1. Lineage (NCBI taxonomy): Eukaryota > Metazoa > Chordata > Actinopteri > Atheriniformes > Melanotaeniidae > Rhadinocentrus > Rhadinocentrus ornatus. The sequence continues at coordinate 16,785,413 of JBAMHW010000024.1, read as the reverse complement.
CAGGACTTGTTCACTTATTTACTCCTCCGAAATGCACATTGATTACAGCCTGGCTTTAGGATTATTCGTGTTCTGATTGTACCACTTGATTAAGCTTAGAGCCAACTGACGAAACTTATCAGATGATCTACGCTCTGTCATGCTATTTCGCTCTGAAGCAGTATTGTGGCTTGAAATGTTAAAAAGTCAGCCATGTGCACTTCCTTTTATGCTTGGGCCTGTTTCACAGTGGATTGATTCACTGCCTTCATCAGTTGTCTAAATTAAGGCCCTGTGCATGATAAGACATCAAACATAGGCAGTTGCGTTTCTGTAACAGGGTTACATTGAGAAAGATAAAAGTACTTGAACTGTTTAGTGTAAATAAATCCAGGCAGTGTGTCTGTTTTACTTTCTATGTCTTCAGTCAGATTTGTGATCATATGACTAGTTTTCACTCCTTAGGAGCACTCAGGCTCCATAGCGACAAAACAGCTACCCATTTCTCTGGGTCTTCTCACTTTGGCTCTAGTTTTCTCACATTCTAATGTTTTCTGCCCGTCCCGTTTCTCATCCTGACATGCACACACATCTATAGTGTATCGCTCTTGGTTAACACAGGGAATTCATGTTGTGCAGTAATGATCTGACATCAAGTTCTTTCGCCCATCTCCTGTACAAAGGTTAGAGGTCACAGAGCAGGTTGGTTGTCATGGCATCTGGAAGTACGAGCAGTGAAGAGGAGCGGAGCCTCAGGGAGTGTGAGCAGTACGTGCAGAAACACAACATTCAGCAGCTGCTGAAGGACTGCATCGTCCAGCTGTGCACCTCCCGGCCAGACCGGCCCATGGCCTTTCTCAGGGAGTACTTCGAGAGGCTGGAGAAGGTTTGTTTGCATTTTTGTTGTTTAGATGAGTCAGTGGACAGAAAGAAAGTAATTACAGTGTAAGGGCTGAACATCAAGCAGCCTTATATTCCCTCAGACTTTCAATGTCTTAAAAGCCACAAAATATCAGCTAAAGTTATAAAATGACTATTAAAGCATTTAGTCAATTGAAAACTTCCAGTGTCATCTCTTAGTTAGCTGAAGTACTTTGTATTTCAATATGAATAAATTTGTTAGTTTTTGTTGATGTTTCCTGTCACTTTCTAACTTTTATTTCTTTATTGCTTGAAACAGCATTTTAGTTTAGAAATACATAAAAATAGAACTAAACTGTAGCATTACACATAGATTAACCTCCTATCAAACCAGCAAGCTAAAACACTTTAATTTCAACTTGCATGCATACAACTCCACAAGTTTCCCTATTATTTTTTTTTACAGTTGAGTGTGTTTTGTTTGCTCACTCTACAAGTATGTGTTGTGTATATTAATACTTAACACATTTTGGATTTGTGTGGAAACCATGTTCAAAACCTTTTGAATGTAGATTTAATTGTGATCTAGAGTGGCAAAATTTATATCTAGAGTGGCAAAAGTCTCAAGTTTTTGTCTCTTAGCACATTGAATTAAAAATTAATCTGCAACATTAATTAAAATGTCTTAAACTAAAATTTATTGTACTTGCCGTAAACTGGTCCAGTGGGTTTTTTTATGCTGCTGTCTTTATGCTGTCCAGCACCACAAAGATATTATCATAACAAGTTACTTTTTTCATTGTTCGTCCAGTTTTTGTGCAGCTTCAGTCCAGAGTCAAAGTGTTTGGATGTTTAAACGTTTTTGTTTTATTCATTATTTTTATTTGAGACTTCTGGCTCTGTGCCTTGCCTCATTCGATCTGAAATTAAAACAAATACTGACTTATTTCTCAGCTTCAATTTCGGTAAGTTTGCATCAATACTGTAAGAAGTGTGTGTAGTAAAGCTGTTTAAAACATGGTCATTATGCAAAGGATTAAAAGTAACTTGAGACGTCTCTCTGAAATCGTTCCTTCATCTATGCAGTTTTTGTGCTGCTTTTTTTCCCCATGATACTACTAACTTGTGGTTTAGAAATGATTTAAAATGATAGTTGCCATGTTGTTAGTGGTTTTGCACTGCCGTATGAGGGAGAACAAATTAACCACAAATAAGAATTTTAATAATCAGAAGTCTATGTGAAGGTTCAGTAATAGCAGCTTCACCAGGTGCATACAGACAAATTAGAAATTTACAGAACAATGGTTCGGTTCAGAAACACCAGTATTAAAAGAAAAAAAAATTTTCTGTGAGGAAGAAAACATCTTTTTGACTTTGAGCAGAGCTTCAGATTATTTCCCACAACTTCCAAATCCCCGGTAAGACCAGGATGGATAATTGATGAATAGAATTTGCCAGCAATGGCCAAATGCATCAAAACTCATTGGCCATGTCACTTGAACTCAGTTCACTCAAGCTGCTTTTTCACTGGCTGGAGACCAGACTAATGGCTGAGAAAAAATGCAGGTTGTGGACTGCAAATGATTTTCTTTTTGCATGTTTTCCTCACCATCTTTATTTATAGTGATATATAAAAACTTTAAAACTGGTGATGAACAAGTATGCAAGTGTATCCGTTGTTTTTCATTAAAGAAAAATATCTTATGGGCTGACCGTGGTCCTTTCTATCATCGACTCCATTTCACAGGAGGAGGCAAAGCAGATTCAGAACCAGCAGAAGGCCAGCAGTTCTCGTTCAGACTCGCGTGATGAAGAGGTGTCCCCACCCATGAACCCGGTGGTAAAGGGGCGCCGGCGGAGAGGAGCCTTTAGTGCAGAGGTTTACACAGAGGAGGATGCAGCTTCATACGTCAGAAAGGTGGACACAGCAGAATATTATTTAAAAAAAAAAAAAAGAAGACACAAGCAGCGTTGCAGTGCATTTGATTTATGCCGTTTTCTCCTGTTATTACAGGTCATTCCAAAAGACTACAAAACGATGGCTGCTTTGGCTAAAGCCATCGAAAAGAATGTGCTCTTCTCACACTTGGATGACAATGAGAGGAGGTACCTGTCCCACACAATGCTCGATGAATGAATTTGGATGTTGAGCCATCAGTGTTCAGATGATCACCAATCTTTTCTCTTTCAGTGACATATTTGATGCAATGTTTCCAGTAACCTACATTGCCGGGGAAACAGTTATTCTGCAAGGTAGGATCACACATCTTCACTGTTGAGCTGAATGATTAGTTGATTGTTCCAAAGCCATAGCTTGCTCACTTGTGACACTGTTATCTCCTCAGGTGATGAAGGTGACAATTTCTATGTCATCGACCAAGGGGAGATGGATGTATGTATCTGTTCATCATTGATTTATACAAACATTGACCCCCTTTTTTTTTTTTTTTACTTATGCAATACAATATTTGGTCCCAATCCTTTCATTTTGGCAGGTGTATGTGAACAACGAATGGGTGACCAGCATTGGGGAAGGAGGCAGCTTTGGAGAGCTGGCTTTGATCTATGGCACCCCAAGGGCAGCTACGGTCAGAGCCAAGACTAACGTGAAACTGTGGGGCATTGACAGAGACAGCTACAGGAGAATACTCATGGTAAGGAAGCTTGTTTTAATAACTGGGTTTGTGGTGCGAAAAGAAGACCACCGACCGTAAATTTAGGAGGTGTAATTGTGCTTGCGTAAGACCCCTGACAAATTCCTAACTTTGTTTTTGTTTTGATGTTGTAACACGAACACAAATCATCTGTTCTTTAGGGGAGCACTTTGAGAAAGAGGAAGATGTACGAAGAATTCCTCAGGAAAGTGTCCATTTTAGGTGGGTTGGTTTGTGTAAATTAAGTGTAAAAATAGACACATTATGTTTGGCAGGGAGATAAAAATAACATGAAAGTGTATGTTAAAAATATCTCTCCAGATGAAAAAACCAGTGATAGTTGCAACCCCTTTAAGAAGTGTTTTTTCTGTCGTCCACTGAAAACTTTCCTGGGTTCTGTCCTCAGAGTCTCTTGATAAATGGGAACGTCTGACAGTTGCTGATGCCCTGGAGCCCGTCCAGTTTGAGGATGGACAAAAGATCGTTGTGCAGGGAGAGCCTGGAGATGAATTCTTCATCATCTTAGAGGTATCCACTGGAGAAATAGTTTTATTCTTTCACAGGCAAACACAAACGCACACACACACACACACACACACACACACTTGTCTTCAAACAGGTCAGTTGAGAGCAAAATTTCAGTTTCAGTTTTTATTTGAAGCTTTTTTTATTTGTTTAAATTGTTACTGGATGTGTCCATCATAGTCTTAGTAATGTTTAATCAGATCTAAATTATTAGAAATGTATACAAGATATTTGATTATTTTGATGTGAATTTATAAGAATACTTTTTTCTTGTTAACTGATTTCTTAGATACGATAACTTCACACTGGCACAGTTTGGTCCGCTTTAGGCTTCATTTAAGCTCAGCATTAAATATGCATATGGGCAGACTTCTGTCTGTATTCTGCATCCTTTACGTGCGTATTTCAGTCTGTTTTCAGAGAGCCTGTGGACGTGTAGCCAGATGGAGCAAACAGAGCAGTAGTGTTTTACAGTTTGGTTCATGCAAAAGGGAACAAAGAAGAAGCCACAATGCGTTTAATGGCCGCTCAGACCGCAGCCGTCTGCTGTGTTACTTCTCTTTATGTCTCCTTCTGTGCATTATCGTGATCTCCTCCACCGTTGCTATGTTTGCTATTGTCTGAAACTGACGTAGGAACTCAGAAGTGAACTCTAAATTCTGCACTGCCCTCTAGTGGGTGTTTTAACTAACAACCATGCTAATGTAAAGGACACATGGGAGTACAAGGGCAGTGACGTTTTGACAACTTTTGACACCTCTTTAGCTATGTAAAGGGGAATGTGAATGAGGCTTTAAACTAACCCTGTACTGCTTCCATGTCTGCCATGGTTCTTTTGGAATAGTGTGAACACATACACTGTTATGGAGCAAACAAGCGAACTCTGGTTCACTTGAAGATCAGGTGTCTCGAGCAGTTCGCTTACACTGTTGTCTTGCCTGCTTGTCATACTGGGCAGATTCTTGTAAAAACTGTATTAGGTTTGAACACCAAACTAACAGTTATCCAGAGACTACAGAAACGTGGAATTTCTTCACTGTTTATTTGTGGTGAATGAGCCAACTAAAGTGAAAGGATTTTAGTTTTCGGTCCTGGCCAATCGATGAGCTGGGTTTTCCTCTTCTCCTGCTTTTGTTTCGTCTTGGTTGTTGGCCTTTTTGGGCAATATCGCCGCACACAGGCACCTGTGACTGCATGACGTTGTCCAGGCATCTTAGTCCACTTAAATAAAGTGCAGTCTAAAAGCAAAGCTATGGACTGTTCTGGTATGAATGCACCCTAACGATGGAAAACTTACATAATCATCGACATATATTGGATCTTAAACGGAAAATACTTGGTAATTTATTATTTTGACTTTATTAATAATTACTGTAAATTTGAATTTAGATTTTATAAAATATGGCCTTTCATCCAGTTTTCTTTATTTTCAATAAATGAAAATTAAATTAAGAAAAATATTTGTTAATCTCAACCAGATTTGACACAGTCGGATACATTCATTCGTAAAGCTCATTTGAAGTGCTCTCTTATGATATTAATGTTTCTTTCTGGTACTAGAGGCTCAAGTAGCTGTGTATGTGTGTGTGTTTTCCAGGGTTCTGCAGCTGTTTTGCAGCGTCGCTCAGAGAATGAAGAGTTTGTTGAAGTGGGAAGATTAGGACCATCTGATTACTTTGGTAAGACCTGGAGCACAGTCATGGCAGTCTTTCACTTCATGCAGTTTAGTCATTAATATTCTGTTACTTGTGGCGCAAAATGTGACATCATGGGACTTTTATGACTGTCCACTTCTTTAAACACTCAATGTGATCATTATAAACAGACATTGTTTCTGTGTTTTCCAGGTGAGATTGCGCTGCTGATGAACCGTCCTCGTGCTGCCACCGTGGTCGCCCGCGGCCCCCTGAAGTGCGTCAAGCTGGACCGGCCTCGCTTCGAGCGTGTCCTGGGACCCTGTTCGGACATACTGAAACGCAACATCCAACAGTACAACAGCTTTGTGTCGCTCTCTGTCTAAAGGAGCAACTCTCCTCTTCCTCTCTTCTGTCCACACCTCCTCACCTTCTTCTCTCCTTTCAGACCCAGGGTCCACAATGCAATTTGTTTTTTTTTGTCACTTTTTTCTCATTTCCTTTCGCTTATTACCCCCTCCCCTCCTCTCTTTGTTGCACACACAGATCATTTTGCTGTCATGCAGCGGTGACTTTTAGCCACTCACCAGCGCTTGTACCAGCTGCTGTACGCTACCTTGTAGGCACAGTTACATCACATTTTACTTATGTTTTTTATATATATAAATATATATTTGCTGGTTACACTTTGTTTTTAGATTTAAACTCAAAGCAGGAGATTCTGAAAGATTTTAGGGTCTTAGACTGATGAGACAGACAATCAGACCTTACAAGGCGCTTTTGGTTAATTTGTCAGATTTATCTTGCAGGTTAAGGTGAAAACTGCTTATCCACTCTTTAAGAGGCTCATTTTTTACATCAGTTACCTTGATTAGATGTACAAAGCAGGGCCTAAAAAACTATAGAAGACATAAAGAATATGATTGCATCAAACCGTCAGCCTTTTTTCCTCTTGAGTTTCAGCTGTAATATGATGCTCAGTTTGTCATATTTTGGTTATCTTTAATGTGTGATGAGACAGCCATGTGTGGGTTTGGCTTAGTTTAAGAGAGCTTGTACAACTTAAGCTTTTTAATTGTGCAGCTACCAGGCTAGTGCCAAATTTGATTATTGTCACAGCGTAAAGATGCATAGCTGCGGAGATGCAGTGCGCGTTCTGTCGCCTGGAGCGCCAACTGGAAGTAGTTACCACCCTCATCGTCCTCTTAATACATAGAACGACCATACAAGAACTGCCTTGAGTATACCGAGAGGAAAATACAAAAATAGAGAGAGAAAAAAAGCGCGTTGAGTTTCAGTATTAATTTTATTTAGTATATACCAAATAACTTGGTCACTCTTCTGCTATGGTTTGTAATGAAAATGTTATCATAGTATAGTTAAATTAATCATAGTTATATTATTGTCATTGACAAAATGATAAAACCTCTGGTTTGGAGTGATGGTGATCTTTTAAAAAATATGTTTATCTGTCTTTTGTAAACACTTATTTTTCCATAAATTCTATTTTAGGTGTCCAGTGCCACAAAGTAAATAAATGCTTCTTCTTGTCAACTGACATTAACAGTATGTAATTGTATTGTGTAAAATGTCATGGGAAACTTTTTAAAAATAAATCAAAAGGCTAATTACAGTTTTATTGAAGTGAAGTCTTAGGGAGGGTGGTTGGGTGGGGAAGGGGTTATGGGTAACGTATTTTCAGGACATCTAAAGTATTTATGTATCAAAGCTTCACCCAGGTGAGCTGACAGGCAGAACAAGCAGATATTTATTTAAAACTAGTGTCATTGCTTATTGCCTGTTTGAAAAGGTGGCTGTCTTTTCATCAGAGTAGCTTGTGACTTGTTCTCTTTGCTTACTTGGTATGATGTTTTTAGGCATCCAGTGATCTGGTGTGAATGGAGGCGTGTATTTAAAAAAACAAAAAAGAAAAAAAAAAACTTTCTTGCAGCTTTGTGCAGGAGCAGGAACTTTTGTCAAATATTCGGTTTGTTACTCCCTAGCTTAACTGCTTCAAGACTATTTAGATGGCATAAAATGTTTTTCTTTTTTACTTTACCAAATGACACGATGTTGACTTCTGGATTATAGGATTAACTCTTCATTCCTGCCTCATCGTCTTATACCAGAATTGACCTATAATCAGTTGTCTGTTATGTCTCATTCAGAACACTTGTATGCCCTTAAAGTCGAGATATGTTTGATTTTTGGTGCCGATTGAAGAGTAGTTAGGTTGCTGAGATGAGCCTTTGATAAGGGATTTGATTTCTTATACTTAAACTGATCATCTGTTCTCCCTAACCTTCAGGTTATCCTTGTGGATGTGGTTATATATGGATTTATGTCTTCTGACAACACATCCTGTTCATCCCGATCCACAGGAGATGACTATTAGCGGTGAAGAATTCACTTTTGTCAAATCATATTCTTGTAAATAGCTGCATCATGGGTCAAAACATTTTTAGCCACACTGCAATCGTCCCGGTTTGCCTTAGCTTACCTAACCTGGGCTTACAGTAGTAGTCAGTCACTCCTGCTAGCCCAACCGTCAGTGAGTTTGTTCGGCGTGCGGCACAAGGAGCTGCAAGCCATCAGAGGACCATTTTTTTTCTATTCTACCCTGTATTTAGTTTGACCTTCTGTATGTGCAAAGATGTTTATCCTTTTGGTATAGATTGTTCCAGATGGCAGTTTAAGCAATAAAAAGAAGTAAAAATCATCCAGCTTTGTCTCAGACTTCTTTCTTTTACTTGAAAATGTTTACAACTGCAGTTTGCCTGTAACACTAGTCCTCTGGTTGTATCGGTTAGCACAGTCCACGTGAAGCTGTACACAATGATTATTTTAATCATAGAGCTCTGCAGATCACTCCCACCATTGTTCATACTGTTCAACCACCAGTTACACAGAACTGTTGTTATAACAGACTGAAAAGCAACAAGTTCTCGACTGAAAGGCTGCAACATGATTCTTTTTTTTTTTAGTTAAGTAGCGTTTGGCTTTTAAACTGATGGAAATGCCCCTCTATCTGTTGATTTTACCTTATCGAGCCAATAGTATTTCATTGAGTACCTGCTGACCTTGCACGTCTAAGAGGATGCTGTACCACATCTGCACATCAGGGGGGGACATTGAGCTTCTCAGCAGAGAAAACTAGTTCAGTCTCTCCCACAGAATATTTCATTCTTGGATAATAATGGAAATTCTTTTCTTTTAATAGTATGGCATTTTCATTTCAGGCAGGTTTTCAAATACTTGCTTGTTTTTACCAAAAAACAGCATATCTGTTGAGCCTGCTTCAGAGAAAGACTTTAGCACTTAAGGCCACTCAATCTGCTTTACTTAAAATGATACAGCAACTTTTTTTTCTTCTAAATATTTGTGGTTACTTACTTTGCTTTACATCACACATGAGTGATGGATTATATCCATTTAGTCAGAAACAGGGTCCAAAGCTCTAAGTTGCTCAGTGAAAACCCACTTGGTTATAGAAAAAAGAAAAACCTAAGTTTACATTTCTACCATGACTGGTAACCGCTACAGATTTGCTGCTGCTCTGTCTCAGCCTTCAGTTGACAGATATGTTGTAAAACTGTTCAAACACTGATGAAACAGGATTATAAGTCTGGAAAACAGGGTGGAGTGAAGCAAAGTGGCTGTTTAATAGGTATCACTTTTCCCAACTCTTGGTTCTGCAGACACACACACACACTTTTATTATTCTTAGGTTATAAATTGTCTTTAGAACTTGTCCTCACATAAAAAAATCTTTATTTAGGAATTGTAAAAGATCTTTCTTTCCACAGTAAACAACGTACACCAGGATAAATTTGACAAACTGATCCAGTGCATGACGGTTTTCTCCTACGTCACTGCGTGTTTTGATGTGTATGACAGTGGTTTTATGTATCTGTAAGTTTCTTGTCTGTCTTTTATGTCAGTGTTTACTTTGAACAATGATATTTTGGCTAATTTGTTCACTCAGAGGTCTTTAATGAAAAGTTTAATGAAAAAACTTTTGACCTATGTGTTCACTAAAAGTAAGGGCCTAGGCATGTTGGGAATTTAAAGGTACAACTTTCTCTGCTGTTAAGCCCTGTAGTAGTTCATGTTCTCAACCCCAACAATGACATTCCTCTCGCTCTGATGAGCCCCTCTGGAGATTCCTATCAAGATAAACTATTAAGGACTCTTCAAACTGAAACCTGAGCTGTCTTGGCTCATAAGGGGACTGCACTTCATCATAAAGTCTTCAAAAGCAGCTTTGAAGTCAAGCAACTCATCCTCTGTTACCTGGCCTTTTTCTTCTTTGTGTCAGTCTTTGTTCCTGCTGTTGCTTTTACAAAGTCTTTTGTGATCACTTCATTCTCCCCTAGCCTCCGGATGCAGCGCTGGACCACTCGCAGAACCTTCTGTAACCTGCGGTCCAGCGCTAAGATGTGGGGCTCGGTCAGGATTGGCCATAAAGGATCTCCTTTGAGGGACTCCTTCATCACATCACTCAGCCTGAACTCTGATCGGGCCAGGAGCTGCAGTCTCAGCAGTGTGGAATGCTTTATACTGGCAAAAAAAGAGGGCTGAATGAGTAAATTCTGAATTTTTTAGTTAAAAACAGTTTGAAATGACAAATACAATTTAAAGAAAAACAAATGTCAGGAAAGTAGTTAAATATAAATTCACAACAAACTGAACTTACATGCAACACTGAGATAGTGGAGCCAGGATGGACATCTCATCTCTAGAGTGCTTCCCAAACCTGAGCACAGGATCTTGTGTCAAATGATTTACAGAAATAAGTAAAAAAGTGAACATTTAAACATATATAATGTACAACAACTGTCTCACCCTCTAGCATTGTCCAAGTGAAGAAGAAATCCCTCATCACCAAATCTAGTAAAAATCTCAAAGTGGTGTCTGTCCATGTTACCTGTGAAATAATCATAATTTAAGAAATCTATTTAAATGTAATATTATTTGTATAATAACGTGCAATCTCGTGGGAAGCAGTACCTATAAGAAAGTCAAAGATGGACATGTCTATGATGTTGAGCAGTCTGTTGCCTGAGTTATATGGATGCAGCTCCTTTATTGCGTCACAGTAGAATGGATTCACTTCCCATCTTTAAAGAAAACATACATAAGAGAAATCAAAAAGGATTTATGGAGAGGTTTATTAGTCAAAAAGCAGAATCTACACTCAACAGGTACTTTATTAGATTCTCTTCTCATGTCAGCATCTCATTTAGGCATGAAGAAACGGTCAAGATGACCAAGATCATGGAATGAATGGGGAGTGAAGGGGATTTAAGTGACTGGGTGTGGTTGTTGGAGTGTTAAAGGCTAAAAGAGAATGATCTAAAAAAAAAATATATATACAGTGAGTGGCAGTTGCCTGGACCAAAACACCTTGTTGATTTTAGATGATAATAGGCAGTTATTTGAGATGATAGAAATACGACAGTAACTTAAATAACTACTCCTTACAACTAAGGTAAGCAGAACACAACAAGCTAAACCTTGAAGGAGATGGGCTACAGCAGCAGACAACCACACCAGGTGCCTCTCCTGTCAGCTAAGAACAGGAAACTGAGGCTACAATTCACACACTCACTAATAATGGACAATAGAAGATGGAAAATGTTGTCTGGTCTGACGAGTCTCCATTTCAGCTGCTGTATTCAGTAGAATCAGATTTGTTTTAAAAAACATGAATGCAAGGATCCTTCCTGCCTTGTATCAATGCTTTATGCTGATGGTGGTAAAATTTCTTGGGAAATTTTGGGTTCCTTTGTACCAACTGGGCATTGTTTGGACACTGCAGCCTAACTGAGTACGTGTCCATTCCTTTATGACCACAGAGTGGCATCTTCTGATGGCTACTTCCAGCAGGATAATGCATCATGTTACAAAGCCAGTCAGTCATTATCTGTACCGCTTGTTCCCATTAGGGGTCGCGGGGTGAGCTGGAGCCTATCCCAGCAGTGTTTC
>JBAMHW010000024.1:16760918-16773672 GCA_037177495.1 Rhadinocentrus ornatus | reverse complement strand
GGAGCCTATCCCAGCAGTGTTTCAGGTGAAAGGCAGGGTACACCCTGGACAGGTCACCAGTCCATCGCAGGGCCATGTTACAAAGCTTGAATCATTAACTGCTTTCTTGAACATGACAATGAGTTCACTGGACTCCAACGGCCTCCACATTCACCAGATCTTAATCCAGTAGAGCATCTTTGGGACGTGGTGCAACGGGAGATTTTCATCATGAATGTGCAGCTGACAAATCTGCTGCAACTGTGTGATGCTGTCTTTTCAATATAAAGCAAAATCTATGAGGAATGTTTCCAACACCTTGTTGAATCTATGCTATAAAGAAACAGAGTAGTTTTAAAAGGCAAACCCAGAACTAAAAGGTGTAGCAAATAAAGTGGCTGGTGAGTGTATATTTGTTGACTAATGTCCTCTCAAAACATTTTTGCACCATGTGGCATAAAGTTCTGTGTGTATTCTGCAGTTTAGGAGTGAAGGAAGAATTCCCACACTACTTTTGTATTTGATAAATGATACTCCTACTTAATAATTACTTAACTGTAACTCATCTTCATATTAACCATTTCTCCTAGATGTCTCCATCCTTTACCACCCACCCATGTTCATTTTCCTCAATTTGCAAATGACCAAGTGTATTATATTTCTCCCGTCTAATTGGTCTATTGCTTGTTTTATGTCACCCTGTAAAGCCCTTTGTAACATGTTTATAGAAGTGTTCTATAAATGAAATTATTATTATTATTATTATTATGGATTAACTAAGTTATTTTTTTAAGAAACTGTGAGAAATAAATCGTTTTTTTTATATTTCTGTAAAATTCTAGAAAAGTTCAAAGGCTCCATGAATTTAAAACATCCCTTCAGGTGGCTGCATTGTTAACTAAAATTATTATTCTGCCTGTGTTAACGCCATCTGATCTTCCCACTAAGCCACACTATAACAGTATAGTACACAAAAATTAAGCGTAAGTGTGCAGGTTTTCTTACTCTTCATGTCCGGCGAAGGTGTAGGAACGTTTCCAGGGGTTGGGGATGGAGAGGCGTGGAGCAATGCTGAGGCCTGGCAGGTAGGCGGAAAGTGAGCCCTCCAGCAAGTCAGGGTTCCCGCACACTGCATACTCCGTTTTACACACATACAAGCACTTGGCAAAGAAACATGTGTTGTTTGCTGTTTGGAAAAAACAGAGAAATATGCTGGAATGCAAAAGGAGTTTTGCTGGTCACATGAAATTATAAGGTTTTTTGATCTACTCTGCCTTTCCTTCTAACTGAATGCCATTATCACCGGCAAGAGGAACAGTTGGTCCGTAAGCAAAATAACTCAACAGAAAAGCCGAGGCTTAAACATGTACGCTTGTTTGCAAAGATGAAAAGCAAATTGCAAAAGAAGTGATTGGTACATGTCAAAACTCAGAGTAAGCATGCCACTCTTAGCTGAATGTCGTCTTAATGCAGTAATAAAAGACCATGTAATTGCTGCCTAATGCAAAATAAAACGAGAAAGGAACTACTTCCTTGCACATTTAAGTTTGTTAAAACCTTTATTGCTTCTCAAAATCCTTACCTAACACAAGCTTTGATGCCAATAGTTCCTCAAATCTAGCCACAATAGTTATTTACCGTGTTAATAGAGTTTATTGAATTATCATATCTTATCAAAATGTGAGTGTTATCAATTTACTCAGTTTTTGCAGGTGTTGCTTTGAAGAGTATATACTATTTGTTTTGTTTTTTTACATTAATATTTATTATTATTTAACACGGTGTGTTAGGAATTTTGTTATGCATGTAAAAGGTTTGCAGTTACAAATCTTGAAGTCTACACCAAAAGGTGTTAAGGTCTTTTCACACCGAAATATAACAATACATATTAAAAAATGGTTGTAAACATTTTTTCAGTTCAAGTAGAGAGCAGAGTCAATAAAAGATGCATAATTACAATAGCAGGAAGTTATTTAACAGGCACCGCCATAAAAATAAGCCAATCAAATTACAGCTAAGATCAAATCCTATTCAACATGCTGCTGAAAGATGGACAGCTTCATTGTTCCACAATGTTGTCATTGTTTATTGTCAACTGTTTATAGATTATCATCAGTCATGGTTGATCAGCTGTGTGGATGATAATTATCATTAACCTTTTAAAACCTCAGGTCTCTCTATTGTTGAAAACAGATGGTGCCAAACTGCACCAAACTAAGCCAAAATGACCAGTTTGGAGACCTTGTCTGAGCTATCTGTACTAAAACCTCTAATTTTGTTCTGTTCCACTTTATCAGAGTTGGCCTTTGTAGAGATAATGCTCACATACAGGACTATGATTTTATAGAGATTTGGAGCTACAGCTGCATCATTCCAAAGAGATATTCATATTAATCCTGAAAGTGTTTTATTTTTTAGGCAAGCCTAAAACTTTTTCGTTTGTGCTATGTGACCTTTTTATTGTTTCCAATTGCAATTTTCTAGTAGAGACCTACAAAACAGGCACAGGGTTCAATGGGTTAAATAAAATCTGGTGTCTACTCTCACTGAGAGTTGACAGGCTTTATTCTATCCTTCAGAGAAAGCACTGCTCATAAACGTCCTGAATCATGTTTTTTAGGTCCAGTTTTCTTCATTAACATCATGATATCATCCAATATTTTTAATCAACAGCTAACAAAGTAGAGTGGAACAAGCTTTTTGGGAGAGAGTGGCAAGAGATGTTGCAGCAGCAGGTGCGTGGGAGTGATATTCACACAGTGTTTTCCTCTCATTGAAAGCGGGGAAACCCTTTTTTTTTTTTTTTTTTTTTTTTTTTTGTATATCACCACAACAAAAATATCTATGGGTTCTTTAAAGGTCCCTTGTTGGTACCTGGTGAGGTGAAGAACACAGCTTGTAGGTCTTCATTGTGGGTTACTTGGAGAACCTCTCCCGTGACATTTACTCGTCTCCCTGCCACTGGTGGAACCCTCCGGAAGTCGAGAATCCTAACAAAAAAGGATGATAAGATTTAGAAGAAAAAAATCTACAGAGAAAATGTTGATTTTTTCCAGAGTAAGAAATTTTTTTCAACTTAATTCCAACATGAACTTAACAATTTTACCTCTTTACTAGCTTTCCTCTGTGCTTTAGTTTGACACACGAATGCAGCTTTATGACAGCCTCCACAATGTGCAACACAGCTAGCTGTATAAGCTCAGATCAAGAGCTTATACTTCCCCAAGGACCATATTTCAGCCGTGTCTCACAAACAGTAATCAAACAATCAATGTAAGAAGCTGAATAGCTGTTTCTAAAATCACTGGCATTCCCAACTGCTGATTACAAACAATAATGATAAAGGTTCTTGCTAGCTAAGTCGGACGCAGCAGAGAGAGATGACACACTGCCTCAGATGGAAAACATGACACATTAAACAGAAGGGAAAACAGAAGCTGGAAAACATTCTTATATCTTGAAGGCTAGCAGATCTGTATTTGAGCAGATCTGGGGCACTTGTTTCTGTTTTTGACAAGGCACCCCTGTTGTTTGCTGTCTGTTTGTGTGATGAAGTGATGACTTATTATTGTGTGTGGCTTTTTAATGATACTGTCTGAATCAGATGACTGTATTTCAGAATGAATCACCTCACCTCGGCTTATAGTGAAGTTGCATAAGGATGTGTGTGTCAAGCTTGTGTCCAAACACTGTGGTTTGTACTGATGGGTGTGTTGGGAAATCCTGGACTCTGCAAAAATGTTGCAACCTTTTTGAAAACTGAAACTTTTTTTGCCAGAAGGGCGATTGACTTCTTTCTAACCTATATACTAGACACCAGTTGGGATTTCTAGGATTTTGCGTTTGATTACTTTTTCTTTCCATTTGTGCACAAATGGCTAAAAAGATTTAAACATCTAATTTTAAACTCCTAACTTTGATAAGCATTCCTAGATTATCCTCTCTAATTTCATGTGCACACTGCAAGATTAGAAAATAAAGACACATTAAAAAAAAGCAGTCAAGAAGGAATCCACCACAGCATGTGATCTGAAAAGGAAGCAGATCTGAGGCTGTTGAACAACAATTTGATGTTACTTTTGAGACACTATTCTACATGGAGCAATAATAAAGCTAAATGGATGAGAACACAATTTGGAAGAATGCAGTCAACACAGGTTGTCAGTTCATCAGAGAACTGGGGCCTAAAATCGGGCCAAACACTCCTGTAGTCTTACTCAGCTGCCAAAGAAACAGCATGTCGAGGCAGTGCTTAGTCTCAGCAGTGCTCAATAACAAACATCAGCAGGCTGACATGCTTATGATGCTGATCCCTCCCATGAAGTGGAGAGTTTCAAAAGCTGGCAGGGTTGCTGCTAGCAAAATCAACCAGACACTACCAGGCTGGATGTCATGAAACTTAGAGGAAAGATGAAGGAAAGGTAGAGAATGAGCTCAGATCATTAAATTATAGTGGGAAAAAGGTGCTGGCTAGTAGTATGCCAACATATGCTAAGGGCACAATAAGTGAAGGTCATGACTAAGCACAATGCTTCTCAGCTGGACACAGGTAACCCTCAACATCAAAACTTTTTTTTAGCAGCTCCATATACATCAGTACGTCTCTAAACATAAGTGGCAACAATTAAATAACGGGTGTAATTTGACCCTCAAGCACCAGCATTATATCACTTCCCTGAACAGACATAAAGGCACTTGCCAGTCAGCAGAAGCAGTGAAGGGAAGATGAGCAGTACCTGTCCAGGTGAAAAGCAGCGATCTCTGCATTGTGTCTCTGGAAGTCAACAAAATAGAAGAAGTCTTCTGGAGTCTCCTCGTCTCTCTGCTGCCTGGGACACACATACCGCTGAAAAATGTCACTTAAACTGGTCTGTAGCGGTAATTGTCACACCTGACTGAATGTTTTAATCAGACATATTACTGTGAAGCTTGACATGAAAAACAGTCTTTAATTTAATAAGTTGCAATTGGTAACCCAAGTGTCATGTTAAGCTGGAAATTATGGGCACCAACTCAATGTATAAAATAGAAAGATTCTGTAAAGGGCTCTAACACAAGACAAAGCACTAATCACTTCTCACCTCATTGGTTTAAACATAACTTTTGCAAAGTTGCGCAGCTTCAGAGCCAGCTTCAAGTGATGGCCACTAGGCTTTACAACTGCAGGAGAGACAGACAGAATATGTGAGATTCAATGGCAATTTTAGAGGATGGGGTGGCCTGGACCACCACTGTGGCCACGCTGATTCAGATTGGTAACTTGTCAAGTTCATTAACATTGAAACCATGGTAAATGCCTGTCCTTTGCTTTTATGACAATCTTTATTATTTTTGTTATCATTGTATCTGTTCATGTTCTTTTGTGATCTGTGCAGCACTTTGGGCTGCTCTGAGACATTTTATAACGTGCTATATAAATGTAAACATAAGAAATTCATAAATTGTAACAATTTTTCCAAATATCATGAAGAGGTCGCAACACATTTTAGAGATGTATTTGCTCTGTAGAGCCCAAGGTATATATGTGGATGACCCAGTGTCTAAAATATGGGCAGACAGTACGAGTGAGATTCAAGGTTTTGGTCGGTAATCCTATGTTAACCCTAAAAACAGAGCCACACTTCAGCCAGTAGATTCCTGCAGTTACAAAAATAGCTGAATATTTGGTTGATCTTTGGTATATTTGTGTGTTTTCTCTGTCATATGAGTAATGTTTAAAGCCATTTTCTACATAATAAAAGCCTTTTTGTGCTTGTAATACCCAATAGTTCTTTTAAAAGTTCACATCTCGTATAATGTTCTTTAAAACATGTAAAAAGAGTTTTGTTTTCAACATTAAAAAGAGCTTAAAGCTGTTTTAATCCCTGATTCAGATTCAGATTCTAACCCAAGTTAATAACAATCCTGCTAGACTAGTTAGAGATTTCTATTGGCTACCACACACTCACTTCTGTCTTATGTTAGCCATCCTATTACAAACTTCCTGGACATGCCACTGGTTATATGGTTTAGAAAATGCAAAAATAAAAGAATAAACAGGTTGCTTTGTCAGTATTTTAGCTTTTTGCTTGAGTGTTTTGAGGTTTATTTAAAAATATGCACTCTTGGTCTGCCTGATCCCTGTGATAAAGTAACTGGGAGTTGGTTACACAGCTTGTGCTCTCTCAGCATCTGTTTGGCTGTAAATTATGTTAGCTGTAAGTCAAGCTAACCACAAGCTAGCCTGTCCCTGCTGTGTCCCCTGAAACTTCAATGTATTAATAGTTAACATCATATCTGGTTTACAATTAAAACAAATCAAAGGAAACTGTGCTGCTACAAAGAGCTGTTGTGAATAGTGTCGCTGTTTGAAACTGGAATAATAAGAAAGTCTTCTAAGGTTAAAAATAAACTGGTTGTTTTGGTGCTTATTTCCTCTTGGCAGTGAGTCATGTTTATGTGGTCACCCACTACACTGTGCAGGGATGCTGGTGAGGCACATACAGGTCAACAAACACAAAACATACAAAAAAAGAAGAAGTTATTTTCCCCTTTTTGATTATCATAAGTAAAGTCAAACAGCACATTGCAGCCTTCACATGAATTGTGACAGTTACTGCAACACAGCTTCATCCAGCAGCTTAATTAAAATGTGTTTTGTGTGTACATTTGCAGCTTTAGCTTGTGTGCTGCTTGGAGTCAAAGTAGGAGATGCCAGCGTAGGTGGTGGATGGTGTGTGAAAGCTTCCCTTGGAGCAAGCAGATATCAAGCATTTAATTAAGAGCTCTGCCTGGCATTTATGCCCCCAAAGCAAGAGTCTTATACAATAATACAAATCAGATTCCCTGTGCCAAATGAAAAACAAAATCTGTGCTATCACAAAGACTGTAGTGTGTTTGTCTCTGATGGTACTGCCAAGCAGCCAAGAGGGAGGGGAAGGAAGACAAAAACAGAAACAAAGGGACTTGTCAGAAATCAAACTCTTGATACTACAATATGTATAAAAAGCAGAACTGCATAACACGAGATAGAAGCTGAAACTCCCTAAAAATGTTACATGATAATTAAATGTGAGTTCATCAAACCTTGAGTGCAGTCACATGCTCCTTTTAGGGCTTTCTCATCCTGGGTGTAATCTGTAAGAGAATAAGCTCATGATTTAGCACTTATTTATCAAAATGCAAAGCTTTTCTTGAGTGATTTCTTGTAATCCCATCACCTGCACGGAAAACTGTCATGTTCTGCATCTCCTTCAGGAGTTGGAGGATAGCTGGGTCATCCCGGGAGTACAGAGCATAGCGGTTTATTCCCAAATGGAACTTTAGCCAGCTGGCGTCGGGATCATAGATAATTTCTTGCTCTGTCACAGTAACATTGGCCAAAGCTGCTGCTTCACTGTAGAGTCTCATATGTCTAAGGAGTAAGATGAAGAGCAGACGTTGAGCTGAATGCAAGGATTCAAAATGATCTTTCCATTTTAACATTCACATTTAGGCACTGTGTTTTCCTGTAATGCCATCCACATATTTATACATCCATACATACATCCATATTCTACACCTGCTTAAGCCTATTCAGGGTCTTGAATCTGTAATAACAATTAACTTAGAAGCCAACTTATTAAACAATTAATTTTTATCTAAACTATGATATAAGAAGAAAACTACCTCAATTATGAAACCATACTTCTGAGAAGTGATTTTCCTGCTGGTCTTGTTAAATTTCCTGATTTAAATTTCAAATACTACAAACTTTCCTTTGCTTTTTCTAATTCTTTTTTCCCCCTAATCCTGACTAAACCCTCATTTTATATTTCAGAGGTGGAACGGGGGATCAAAGATGATTTGCTGCTGATAGACCTCTGATCTGAAAAGATAGGTAGTAGCAGAGGCAAACGGGCCTGTCTCATAAGCGTTTGAACATCAAACCTGCCACTCTTACCAGTGTTGATGTCATCATCGCTTATGATTAGTTAGTTAGGGGAATTTAAGGGAAATCTTGATGGGGAACTAAGATAGCAGCTAATCTGAGGGAACCCACAGAGAAGGAATTTTCCCCATCTAAAACAATTCAAACTGGATCTGGACCACTAGAACTGTGAGTCATGGATGATCAATTGCAGACAACATGGGAGGCTGAGAGCAACACAAATGTTTTTTAATTGAATAAATAAATAAATAGCCAAGAAAAAATATCAGGCAGTGAAGTTTGAGCTATTTTAGAAAATAAAAAAACAATATGTACCCCAGTTGTAGGCTTAGCCATTGTTCATGATCCCACCCTGATACAACCCCGCTGTATAAAAAGAAACTGACAACACAACCCTACTTAAAAAAAAAAGCCAAAAATCCCTTGGTTTTCCACTCAGCATATTTAGGGTTTGCTTATAAACTTTTATTGAATGTCCACCTTACAGTGGTTTACAGCTCGTTTTGTCACACACTTTTAAATAGTCCTTATATAATTTGGGGATTTTGTTGTTCTTTAAAATGCAACTTTAATAAATTTGACAGGAGACAAGAGTGATCTGATACCGGGCAGAAGGCTGGAATAACACGGGCATCACATAGTCCAAGTTGACCAAGCTGACCGAGAGAAACAGTCAACCAAACTCTATTACAGCGGGCTTAAAAAAAAACAGATGTGATGGAGCAAAAATTCAAGTTTTGGTTGTCGGTCAACCTGTAAAGGGCAGTGGGAGGCTGTATTTAAAAAAGAAACATGGCTTTAACTTTTCGTTTCTGCAGCCTTCGTCAAAAGATGTGTTTCTTGCACTGTTGAATGTTGCAATATTTTTTTGCAACAACAAGCCTTTGAGCTAGCAGTTCTTTTTGTACAAATTATAAAGGCAGCAGAAAAAGGAGATTAATTGCTCATATTCCTTTTTTCCACAGAAAAATCCCAAAATCTCTGAGTATCTCTAAGGGAGTGTTGGGACAGACAGACAGCTTAACAAGCCAAAACAGCCACAGCTCCCAAAGATTAAGATGTGCTTTAGGATTTTTAAGCCCTTGTTTACCTAAAGAGAGTTCCAGACGCAAGCTGTCAGAATGACATGTTTGTGAGGGTATTTCCGCCCAAGCTCTTTTGACATTCCAGTTTTATGATGGACACACTCTTCTACATGTCCCTACGTCTGCATGTGGGTGTATATCATTTACCATGGACAAAGTGCAGTTATGTTCATGTGTTTCTTGTTCGCCCTGAAGGGGTTTGACCATTGTGTCACTGACCCTGCCTCTTGACCACAGCAAGCCTCAGCACGTGCTCTCAGAGTGGGAGCTTTCAGTCACTATGAGCATGCCCTCCAATAAACAGATGCCAGAAAGTAAATGCAAAATGAAAAAAAAAGGAAAAAGATGAAAGAAACATATACTGACCTTTCCCAGCGTGACACCTTCTTCTTATAATACTCGATCAGTTGCTCCACCTGCAGCAGCTTCTCCTCTGGCCCAAGCGCTGGTGTCTGGATGTTGTACAGAGGGTGAGCAAACAGCTTCTCCAGCTTTGAGCCTATATCAACATTTCCAGATGTAGTAGTGCCATCCTGCAGCGAGGCATAAGTCCAGTTGGAGAGCTGCGGTGTTGCGATACCTTCCAGAATGGGTAAGCTGAGGTTGTTGGAAGCACATGTGCAAGTTTGTGCTGATGTTTGTCTCAAGCTCCGTAGTTTTGGCAGGAGGATAAAGTAGAGGTCAGCAGAGAAGATTGCTGTAAGAGTTGCAACTAAGAGGAAACGGTCTCGTCTCATCATTAAAACAGAAAAGACTTACAGAAAAAGAAAGGAATTAAAAGAAAACAAGAAAGGAAGATGAGAAAAGTTAAACCATGTGCTGCTCCAGAATGTGAGGCATCACTTTTAGGTATCCTCTCAGACAGCCAGGCAGATCCAAGCAATAACAGGTTTGTCCAAGTCTTTCAATTTCTTAATGTTTCAGTCTGTTCCTTCCAGCCTCCCTTTTTTCTCCTCTTCCTCCTCCTCCTCCTCTAGCTGCAACTAAAGAACGAGCTGAGCTGAGAGTGAACATGTGTTAGCAGCAGTCACTGACAGTTTGGCTGCTTTCAGGGACCCGCTTCGTTGAGGAGGAGCGAGCGTATATTTATCTAGTGTACGTTGTGGGTGTGTAAATCAAAGTATGTACACAAACATCAAATCACAGGTTAGCAGATTGAGACAGGGAGTGCAATCAGGGTGAAGAGACACTCACACTCACAGAGAGGTAACAAAGCCCTTCAAAGCAGGAGGAAGAGATGAATACAATGCTCTTCTTATCAGCAAATCTGAATGAAACTTTGTCCGTTAGTGAGTCCACTCTGATGCAATGTGTGTGTGATCAAGCCCACTTTTCATTATCATGTGCAGAGGTTGGCTGCAGGAAGATTGCAAGTATGCATACGCAGATTTACAGGTTTGTGTAGAAACTTGTTAAACCAACAGGAGTGCATGACTTGCCTTGATGTTCCTACTGTTTCCCTCAGGATTCTCTTCCTTGTGTCATCTTCTTGCCTCCTCCCTGCTTCTCCTTCTTTAGTCCACTTTCACTTCTCCTTCAGCTTCATCAAATCTTCTTTACCTCTGCTGCCATCCCCTGCTTCTTATCATCACTACATTAAACTTTCATATTCTTTGCTCCATTCTCATCTTTTCTACTTTTCTCTTTTTCTGTTGACTCACTTACTTTTTTCCACAGATCACCAGTCTGTCTTGCTCCAGGCAAAAAATTCCCAGCTGCACTTTCCTTCCTGCTGCAGTTCCCACACATAAATCCCTTGCTTTTCTCCCTGTCACGCTGACATACACAGAAGCACACATTGAGAAAAGGCTGCAGTGGAACACAAAAAAAAAGTTCTTGCGCAACTTTAGATGGGGAAACACAGCCAAAAATAGCACACAGCGTTTTACTGGTCACTTTTTCTTAAGTATGTCCCTACGTGATACCTCCAAAAACACATGATCATTGTTGCCCATCTTTAATGAAGCAATAAAATCCTCAGAGGGCATTTTATAGCCTGCATCTGTTGTTATTGTGTTTTGGAACATCTGTCGTCTCCTTCGGTGTGTGTATGTGAGTGTGTTTGGAGCTCTGGCAGAATTACGTGTCAGTGGGAATAGCTCTTCAGGGTGTTTTACCATCTCTGAAGAGAAAACAGGCTGAGTGAAGACGTCGCTGATGTTGGAAATTAGTGAGCAGGAGCTTTAAGGCAGCGTTATCGGAGTCTCTGATTTGTCTACATGCCCACAGATAAAATGGTTGACTGCCATCCATTGTTTTTTAAATCTCTTTAAACCACCAATACAAAAACAATAACATCAAGTTCAGTTTTTTATTTTAAGTTTCTACTAGTTGTGGCCCCTTGCAAAAAAAAAGAAAAAAAAAGCACAGAGTTACAGGTGTTACTTGAGCCTAATTTTTTTTAAAAAGGTACTTTTTTCTGTTAAAATGTAATCCAATAACATCAAACCATTTGTAAAAATGAAACCTGACAAGATAAGCATGAAAACAATATATATTTGATGGAATTTAGTAATGTATTGGTGACTTAATGATCCTTGAGGCGCCAAGAAGCTGTCTGGATTATTAACTCTGTTCCAGCTCTGTCTGTTTGCATTTATTCCCGAGAAACTAACTGAAGAAAAAAAAAAAGCTCTGTGTCTGCTTCCTTCCCCACTTAAACATCCAAATCAGCCCTTCTAGAATAACCCAGTTTTTTAAGGAGAAAGCACATGAGAAAAAGAGTTTTGAAAATCAAATATCTAAAGACAACATATAAAACTAGGGCACTGAGTCCTGCGTCAACAGTCTGTGGAGTTTAGTAGAGCTGAAGTACAGACTGGTTTTTGCTTAGACAGGTAACGTAGGAACCATTGTATTTTCCTAGACCATTGGTGGCGGTGATGAGGAAAAGTGCACTTCGCTATGGCTTGCCATGCTACTTAATGCTTCTCATGGGGTTTCCGCTTTTCCGCTTACTGCTTGTCCACCGCCTTTTATTGTACCTCCATACCTGTCATAGCCTCGGGACCATCGATCCATACTGTTGTTTTAGACCAAATTATTCAAATAATGGAACGCACCCCAAACTTACTTTGCAGTCTGGACCTTGGTTTAATGAAACGGGTTATGACCTGGATTCC
Organism: Rhadinocentrus ornatus; assembly: GCA_037177495.1. Taxonomy (NCBI): domain Eukaryota; kingdom Metazoa; phylum Chordata; class Actinopteri; order Atheriniformes; family Melanotaeniidae; genus Rhadinocentrus; species Rhadinocentrus ornatus. Next base: position 16,761,577 of record JBAMHW010000024.1, on the reverse strand, counting down.
CCGCACCCAGAGTGACTAAAATGATAGAACCAGATAGTCGCTACAGGTAAGAATGGCTAATAATGTTAAAAGGAAAATTCAAGTCATACTCTAACAAACAAACATTAACAGATGGGTTTATTTTATTTTAGTTTTGAAAAAGGCATTTTTGAAAATGACATTAGCATAGCTTAGCATAGAAGCCAACAACACAAGGGGTGCAGTAAAATAGTCTGTTTTTGGTGATTATTTCTTTGTTGTAACAATGCCTCTCAGGAATAAATCTAAGACTGTAGGAAAGCCCTTTTACTTTTGGTAATGGTGCCACATTTGTAAAGAAAATGCATTTGTAGGAAGAGCAGCAGAGTTGCTACATGGAAAATTTGCCAAACCACAAGAGTTTCATGTGTAATCCCAGATTTCACATGTGGGTTTCACATGGGAATTTACACAGGCTTCACATGTTACCATAAAATTTTACAAGGACACGTTTCTCGAATGCAAATTACGACGGCTGTAGCTCACGAGGAAGAGCAGTTGGCGTGGATCAGGCTTATACTGACTACATATTGTAGTGTCCTTGGGCAAGACACTTAACCCCATGTCCTGGTCACATCTACAGCCTGTCCGTCCTGGGAGTGGATCTCTCTCATCATGTGGATCTCCCTAAGGTTTCTCTT
>JBAMHW010000024.1:16738694-16753510 GCA_037177495.1 Rhadinocentrus ornatus | reverse complement strand
CTGCATGCACTTATGCCCAAGATGATATTGTGTGATGAAATCACAATCTTGTATTTAAAAAAACAACAACAAAAAAACAAAAACAGCAAAAAAACTAAACAAAAAACCTGCATCTAGCACTACATGACAGCGCCTGGGTCCAACTCGACTCACAGCAGTTTGACTGCTGCTTAATTATGATATTGCACCCTGTTTGAATTCTTGATTGTTTTGTTCTTACTCTCAGATGTAAGTCACTTTGGATAAAAGCGTCTGCCAAATGACTGTAGAATAGAATAGAACAGAATAGAATAGATTAAAAATAGAATAGAATAGAATAGAATAGAATAGAATAGAATAGAATAGAAAAGAATAGAATAGGTATACAGCATATATCTGCGTATCACGTAGACTACACCTCTGGGTCTAATGGTTTTCCTGTTTAATTTTTTTATCCAGCTAATCTTTTTTAATTTCACTTCTGCTGTCATTCTACTTCCAGACCATGTTCAGCATCAAAGTCTAACCACTTGACTTTATTCTAATTCTATGGACATCAAACTTTATTCTATTGTTCACCAATAAATTTGCTTCAACCTTCATTTGCTCTTTTCTTATTAAAACAGTTGTTCTTCCAAACAAGTGGTTGTCACTGATGTATGAAAAAAACACAAGTACCTTCACATGTTTTCACAGCTTCACGTTTAACATGCATAACAAAATTTATTTTCTCAGGATAATGGCTTAAGGTGAAGCAGACATATCTTCCAGCCATCTCTGTTTCATTATGCTTTTATTTAAAAAAACAAAATCTATGTGAAAGAGCAGTGGTTTATTTTTTCAAAGCATCCTTGATTTTACCTTGGCTCCTGCAATGTTGTACTGAATGACCAGCTCCAGCCCCACCCTACAGCTAAAAGCTGGTTGTCATGGAGACAGGCCAGCCCAGTAACCTCAGAGGAGGTGACAGGTTCCAACTTGTGCAAATTAAGGCTACTCAGTAAATTCCATACCTGCTTGAAATTGGTCAACACAAATTTTAACATATTTAATACAGATTTGAGCTTTATCATACATGCAAAGCAAATATGTTGCCACCCCAACTATATTCCTGTAGATGTATTAAAATCTTAAAAGTGCCATTACGAGCCCCAGTGATCAGCCTACTGTGAGAGAAGTCCAGCTCCATGCAGGTGAGCGCCTCCTCTGTATTTGCATTTAAAATATGGAGCTTTCTTTTTCCTGTTTCCATTTCCCACAGAGACAAAGATAAGTCAACGTGTCCAGTCACCACCTGTTTCAGGGTGGGCTCGAACAGAGCACAAGAGAGCGATGGGGTGCACTGAATTCTAAATTCCCTTCCTTTATCTGTTAATCAACCGCCTCCTCCTACTGTTTTTGTTTCAGCCAGATTGAGGTATGCTAGGTAGTCTTTGCAGCCCACTACTAAATGAGGCTGTGTCTCCTCAGGAAGAGAGGCGCTCAGCAACAGCAATGGGAAGTTGCCATGCTCTGGGATGTGATCTAGCTGCAAGCAGGGAAACTGTAAGCGGACAGTTTTCAAGCCGAAATGTGTAGAAATGTCCCAAATTCGCAGCTCCTTACAAAAAAAATACACAACAGATAGATTAACTACCATTTAAGTGCAAGGCTTGTTTTAGCCTGACTGTTGTGCCAGCTGTTTGTTACAAATGTAAACACTCACAAATTCTTGGAGTAGCTGAAGATCTGCCTGACAGGTTGGTAGATTGCAACATCTAACACAGTGGCATGGTGACCTAGCAGTGTAACTACGGGACTTGAGTTCACATACCGTGTCCACAGCCTGACTGTTTGGTCACAGCCTCCTGTGACCAACAACTGCAGAGATAAACTGTAATCAAAACACTTAGTTCCCTGAAATGAGACAAAAAGACCAAAATAGACAAGATGATGCTTTGTGTTGATGGTTGTGCACACAAAATTGTGTTTATTAGGTCTGCCCTTTTACAGTACCAGTCAACTTAAGCAGTCTTGCAAGTTTTCAGTGAGGGAATTTTTACGAGTGGCTACAGTGTTAAAATGTTCAGACAGTAAACTGGAGAATAAGTTTGTTGTGTTCATTTAGGCTTCCCACCCACTTTAATAATGTCTTGTGTATCAGCTTTACCCCATCTCAACAGTGACTCTACCTGCAACTACATGCTGAACAATTTATAAATAATTAACTCCACTCCAATTATTCTTATGGATAAACCTGATGTGTTATACAAAATAGCATTAACACGCAAGCTCATTCAAGGCCATATAAATAATTTTCTACAACAACAGATTTAAATTGTGTACTTTGCATGCCCTTTAAGGTCAGTGTCACCTGGACCGCATTCACCTCCATGTGACCAAAATCCAGTTCAGTGCACTCTGATAAAAGCTGAGATTTTTATACCACAAAAAGAAGGTGTGCCATGTCAAGAATTTCAGGCTTTATGTATTACTATAAATGCAACAGTTACAACCACCAAAGCAAAAGACAAAAGCTACCCAAGAGATAAGCTATGGGTCTGTTAGTTACAAAAGTGGAAGTTACCTGCTTAAATTTCCACACAGAAGGTTCCGGTTTTAGTGACGGATTGATAAAGACCCCAGACGTAGTGTCGCTTTCTGATGACGCCATGATGATGTTAGTACCAGGATCAAACATCACTCTGTTGATTGGTCCCTGGTGGATTTTGGGAATGCAATGGTAGGAGACCATTTTGCCATGTTCATCAATGTCCTTTCAAAAGCACAGTTGAAAAGATAAATTAATGTGTTGGATAAGTGTTTTATTATCGTAATCAACAGTTGCATCTCAGGTATTTTTGCACTGTTCCTCACACAATGACTCGTAAAATACATCCACCCACACAACAACCAATAACTGGAGGTAAACCCTAATGGGAAAAAGGTCCTTTGTGGGCCATTTTCTTTTTTGGATGGCTTCTTGAAAAATTATTTAAAGAAAATAATTTATGTATTTGTGTTACTCCCCTCAGGATTTTGCACAATCTTTGAGGTAATTAGAGCAAAGATGATTCATCTTTCTTTAATATAGTATCAGAATTGTGTTCTCGTTTCTTAGCATTGAGTTTCTTCTGTCAAAAACGTAATGATAAGTCCATGTGGAATCTGTGAAAAATTGATAAGTCCTAGGGCCACAAATTCTCCAAACAAGCCTTTTTTAATGTCCCAAAACCAGTGCACCCACAAGGCTCCGACTAAGAACAATGGATGCTGAGTATCTTGTTTCATAATGGATTAATGGGACACTTAAATCATAAATGCTAATATTTTTAGCTGTATCTTTTCTGTAACCAGTCAAAATGTTTGATTTGTCATTATGACCACACACAATCAAAAGATAACTTCTTGTTAATGACTACAGAGCAAATCTTTAAACTAAGCTAACATGCTAAATGCCACTGACCTGGCTAACATGAATAAATCCTATTAACAAACTTGTTAAATGATGAATCAATCGTGCTTCAGTTAAAATATTTAGCCTATGGGAGGCTAAAATCTGACTAATTCCCAATAAAAGACAATCAAATTCTAACAAATATTTAGTCTAAACTGACTTTACCTGGATAAACCTCTGATATCCTGGTGCCAGTGAATGCACATCTGTTCCACATCAATACTAGCATGTTTTTGATCATAATGCAACATTTATTCAACATCATCGCACAAACTGCCTAGTGCGTGATATTTGTCTGTTCAAACTGCTTATATTTTATGAAGAAGATATAAAAGTAATAAAGTAACCAAATGTGACGACTGTGCAAAGGTAAATGGCAAATAATGCTGATAAAAACACTAATGAACTTGTTATTTAGCTCAAAGTCTTGTTAGTGCAACACTGATTGAAGCCATACAGTGCAGGCTCTTCCTAAATAAGCAATTGTTGATTTAAAAAAAAAAAATGCATATAAAAAAATGCTGTGTGCTTTACAGATTTAGCTTTACCTTTTACAAAAGATGACTATTTTAGCTCTATTTTGTTTAACAGGTCATTTGCGTACAAATGCCACCCTTTTTCCATTTTGTGCCACTGCCCAGTATCCTGCATTAAAAATTTTCTAGACCAGCCCCTACTTCAAAGAATTTCCTTTAAAAGCCTTTTTAAAGACAAAAAAAAAAAAGCTTGAAAAAAAAGAGCAGTTTTTTAGTTAGTGTTTCAGTGCATTGTGTATTATTGTCTATATTATAATCCTCTGTGAAGAGGTCTTTATTGTTGTGATTTTATCTTGATATTTTATTATTGATTTTATCCTCTTTTTTTACCCCCTCATCCAGGCACTGCAGATGAAAAACAACCATTTGACTATCTCTGGTACATTTACAGCAATGTCTATTAATGTACAATGTCTCTGTGAAATAAACCAGCTGCCTCTATTGGTTATTTGTTTTGTAACCAATTACCTGTAATGTATTTCACTGTCTTTCCCTTGCAGAACCTTCATGATTTTGATGGAGTTTAGATTATTTCTTTACAAATTGTGCCTTTTCTCTCTCATTCTGAAAGTTACACATTTTTTTTCCTTTTGTTTAGCCTCCTCTAACATTTAGTTACATTTAGCAGTACATGTTACATGTATGAATTGGCCCCAATTTAGACCCACAATAAGGTAAAAATTCTGTGAAATTCTTTAAGTACCACAACAGCAATTTCATTTCATAAAATTTGTCTTGTTGTAAGAGCAGTGTCTGAACTGAGGTTGGCTGTCCAGCAGAGCAGCTGTGGGAATGGAGGCACACTGTCTTTCTGTGTACTCTAGAAGCAAGTAGGAACACAGTTGTTGCCACTTTACTTCTCCTGTGCAGCTAATATCTTCCTGTGTATAAAAACAGTCATACAAACACTTATTTTCACACAATGCTGAATTTATACCATCATTCAGGTTGCTTGTTTGACACTTTTAAGGACAAAGCTTCGTTTCTCTTTACCTCACTGAAGAATTTCTCGACCCATGTGTCATCAATGCTTAGACCAATCACAGACCTCAGTACTTCTCAAAATTCTTCAAACTTCATTCCAATCTCTTAACTTCTTCCTTTCTGCCTGTTTGTCTGGGCCATTTTTCCAGCTATGGGGCAAATGAATGCTTTTCTCAGGAGATGCAGGTGCTCTGGGGTGAGTTTCTCAGCAGGACTGGCACCATAAGCTGGATCGCTGACAGCAGCACAGTATTAAAAGGAAAATATAAGAGCATAAATGGAATAATTTGCCAAAACATGCCATCATAATTAGTGACATTTCTTTGTCTAAGCATCACCTATTTTAGTTTTAGTGTTTTATTCATTAGACCTGCAAGCATCTGTATGAATGTAGCACTCCCATGTGGCAACACAGCCACAATACACTTCGGACCTAAATGTCAAAAGTATGATTTTTTTTTTTTTTGTTAGTGAAAGGAATTAATAACGAAGGATTAAGACAAGATTAGGGGATGTGCTAAGCAAAATGATAGTGTTGTTCCTCGCCACCAGCAGCAGCTCTCTGTGTGGGCCTGTTGCTCAGGAAAACTACAGACAGGAACAATAAGTCACATGTCTCAGCAGTGAGTTCTTTTTCCCTGGTCTTTCAGGACATGCATGAAAAGTCCTTTACATCATTTCTCACACTCAGCCAGAGGAACCATAAAGTAATTAAGTGATAAATGGAAAGCAGTTTGCTAGAAAGGGACTTTTAAGAGGTGGTTGCATCTGAAAAAGTTTGTGTGAGGTAAAGGAGAAAGTGTTTAAATGGAAAATTTACATACAGTATTTAAGATTATTCAAAGGTTTGATGCTAATATACACTTTTTGATGCATGTAATGTTAATTAAACTATATGAAACATTTAGTTTAATTCTCTTTGACTTGGAAGACTTCCAGTGGTTTCTGAATACCTTCTTTTAGAAAGAATAACAGATGGACAGACAGTGAAGGAACATGAAAACTATTAATTTTTTACTTAATGGGAATTTATGGAAGAAAATTTGAGATGAGTTGATACCACACATCCACTCAGCATCAAACCTTAACTAATAATAACAATCATTTTAAAATTCTCACAGAATTACTGCGTTTAAATGTCTGCCTAACTACAAGAAACACAGAGGGAGGAACTTTTTATTTTGTAATAAAACTCACGAAAACCTGCTGTGTTGCACCTCCTTTTCACAAAGCCTCCAGAGGTTCTTGTTTCTCAAAGCACCCATGATAATAAGCTGGATCTGATGTCCTCAGGGTCTGAACCCCTTCAAATCTCCTAATTATACCATCCAAATTTTATTTTCTTCAGTTCACTATTTGAACCGAATCAGTAAGAAAATTCTGCAGCTAGTTCTGCTCTTAAGAGTTCAGGCCAATGTGAGATTCTTACTGTGCTTTAAACCTACACATGCAGAGCCTATGTCTCCCTACCATCCTCTGTCTTGTCATGCAAATCTTAAACAAAGAACAAAAGAAGTCTGACTAAGATACAGTGGACAGCCAAGGGTTTTCTAAGTAACTTCTTCTCTGCTGGGGGTAACAGAACCAAACACAAATCCTATGCAGGTTAACCATTTAAAGAGGCCGAGTTAGTCAGGAGGCAGGGGAGTTGAGATTGCTAACTTTTACATGATCCAACATATTTTATAGTCCAGCATTAAAGACTGACAGGTTAATGTTCAGAACAACACCGATATCTAAAGTTCAAAAGAGTAAAAGCAAGTAAAGATTCTTGTCATGTCCTTTAATGTCTCTTTTTTTTTTTAACTAATGGGGTTTAATTATTTCCAAGCAATTTACAGTAGCTTCTCATTTCAGTGAGAATGAGCCTCCCACTAGGTTTAAAGGTCCCAAATTAAGCAAAATTCACTTTCTAAAGGTTTTCTAACAGTCATAGTCTGTGTATGAGGCCTAAAAATGAGAAAATTCCCTCTCTTACTTGCTTGTTCCACGTTTTAGCGAATGTGTGCTCAAACGGGTGAATCTGAGATCTTTCCCTTTGTGACCTCACAAAGAAAAATAACCGCTGCTCCCAGTGGATACTGCCATTGACCCACTCCCCTGCTAGCTGAGCCTGCCCTCTTAAATTACCTAGGGGGCACCAGCGAAAGCTGAATCCTCTCCCAGAAAGAGGCTTGGAGTGGCATCATGAACATTTAAAGGTTCAGACACAGAAACGGCCCGTTGTCATTACAGCTCACTCGAGCCACTTTGTGAATGGCTGAAATTAAGGACCAAGGCTGAATTTTGGGTAATACACTTTGAAAACAATGTTGTTGGACCTCTGACACCCATATTAAATTGTTGAAAAAGTGTATAAAATGGGACCTTTAAAGAAGGAACCCAAGACCCAATTACTTAGAGCATTGTTTTCTGAACAGCATTATAAGTCTCTCACATGGTTGAGCAGGAATTTTAGCTCACTGTTCTTTACAGTGCGCCTCAGATTATTCAGGTTTTGAGTATTTCCTTTTTGCACAGCTTTCTTCTTGTTAGGTCTTGTTATGGCATTTCAATCAAGTTAGGTCTACACTTTGATTGGACCATTGCAATAACTGGTTTCTTCTTCAGCCATAATGTCGCTACTGTGTTTGGGTTCTTTTTCTTGTAGCATTACCTAATTTTAGCCAAACTCTTAAACAGATGACTTCACAAAAGATTTTAGAGATGGTCACAGTTGACTGAAGGGTGTCCAAGTGCTGCAAAAAACAACCAAATCATCAGCCCTTTACCACTGTATTTGACAGTTGGTGGTGTTGGTGCCCATGTGCTCTGTTTGGATATAGCCAAACATGACATTGTGCATAACTGTCTAATATCATCTTTTTGGCCTTATTTTCCCCAAATGAGAAGTCTTGTGGTTTGTTCAGATGCATCTTTAGAAACTTTAGACAAGCTGTCATGCTTACTTCAGAAAGATAAGGATTTCTTCTTATAATATGGCTGTAGATTATTGTTCTGTTCTAACTAATGTGACTGATCACTGCTGTCATTGTTTAAGGAATGACACATTAAAATGAAGGCTGGAATTTTTTTAATGCTACATAAGTCAATTTTTTTGGCCCAAAAACAGTGTGGTGATCAGGAACAGTTTAATACACATTTAAATTATGCACTCTTAAGTGCAATGGTCACCTTAATTTAATTTCTCATACTATTTGAGGCCAAATGCCTTTTGTTGTACCACTTTAACTCAAATGCACTAGAGTTCAAAGACTGATTTACAGCAGTGGTGTCACTTTAAATCGCTGAAAGTGGCTATAAAGTGTGGGTTAAAATTTTTAACCCCTTTTGAACTTTCAGATGTAAATAGAGGCATCAACGCACCATAATTGGATTGGTGCATTAAGACTGAAACAAACCATTTAAGGAAATACAATTAATATTTAATGGGTTTGGTTGGCCTTTTATTTTTGTCATTTCGTATAGTTATTTTTTTTTTTTTTTTTTTTTTTTGCTTGAATATTTATATTTTTTCTTTATATAAACCTAAATTGCTTATAAATTACCCTGAAGCAGGCTTCGCCGTACAGTCACCAAGTTGTGGCGCGTCGCTCAGTACAGCCACTAGATGGAGCCAAAGCAACATATATTGCCAACATTGTAGGCCGCGTGCAGGGGAGATTTTGGTTTGTAACCCACCTTTGATCAGCCTATACTCATCACAATAATTATTAAATTAAAAAGCCACGCTTTTCCAGTCACATGTGCGAGATTAGGCATACATACTGTTTTAATGAACCAGATATCTCATTGACTAAATGAATGCGCGGGTTCTACTCTCTCTGCCATCTCCTCTCAGACTCACAGATGGCAGCAGCCGCTCATAACTTGCAACTCAAGGATTAGACTTAATTGGACTCTTGTGACCCACCCCCTCACCACCAGCAAATGACTACTGCTCAGTTCTGTCCTGTCTGCTTTCAGTGATGAGGCAGTAAGGATGCCAAAGCTTTGAACGTGCCCCTCTCTCTATTTTTTTATACCTCTTTGCGACCATGTTGCGGGTTGTAGTAGAGTCGGCTAAGAGTCTCCCTAAGAAGAAACTTGGATGTCCCGATCCAATTGCCTCTGTGATTCTTAAAGGTACGTGACTTTATTTAAACAATAACACTGTCAACTTAAGTAAAAGTATCATAGTTCAATATTTAAAGATTCGTTAAAAGAAAACTATAATTTTTTTAAATTGGAAAAACAATTGTTCCCATTTTAAAGACTTGGGAATTATGCTTTGGTAATAATACACACATGCCTAGGTTCATGCTGTAATAATTCATTCAACTAAACATTGTTTTCTATTATGTTGATGCCCAGTCGTTAAAATGCTTAATTTATAGACTTGAACAGCATGTCACAGCATTTCCAGTTGCATAAAGCCAGGGAGTGGCTTATTGGATCTATAACAACTGTAGAAATATGAGATGTTACAAACATATGGCTGTGATAAATGAAAGAGACAAGTTAGAAACTGTAAAAATATTAGCTGTAAGCTATTAAAGTTAAATATTGGGGGCAGTTCTGTATGAGATATTTCCTCTTGGATGGAAGTTATCACTCTCCAGAAATGGCTCTATCTGACCACTCCAGTTTTTCTCCTGATGTAATCACCTTATCATTATCACCATCTCTCATGTGTTGGCTTGGGTGCTCCTATCTTCATCCTAAAGGCAGAATAAAGCATCCTAAACTACAAAAAGTTTCAACTCTATCTTCGATATCTGCTTGACAATGACTTTCTGTCCTAATTTGTGTTAATCATTCACCATATAGCGTTTTAATCATACAGAATGTTTTTTGTTATTTGTTAGTTTGCTCATTGACATATGTTGTATATTATGTGAAACACAAACTTCCAGTATTTAGAAATGATGATTTTGCTTTTAGATGAGAAGAAGAAAACCAAATTTGTGAACAATGAAGTGAATCCTGTGTGGAATGAGGTAATTTACTTACAAACACACACAAAAGGTGACAAGTCTATCTCAGTTTTGTGTATAATCACAATGAACTCCTCGCCACATGATTGTCACAGTATAGATTGTGATATGATTAATCTTGCTCTATGTGGGTGTTTGTTTTGATGTTGTGTACTGGTTTGGATTAGCATAATTTCCAATCCAATACAGTTTATTTATAAAACACTGTAAACACAATACTGTTGATTAATTAACAACAAATCATTTATTTCCTATATTTTTTTCAAAACACGACAGTCTTAAATATCAGGCCGTCTTTTCTTCCAGGTGCTTGAGTTTGATCTAAAAGGAACTCCACTGGACTCCAGCTCGTACCTAGACGTGGTTGTGAAAGACTATGAGACAATTGGGAAAGATATGTAAGTGCTGTACAACCCTAGAGACAGAGCTCCCTGTTAGTTTTGTGCAACAGAGGGATCACGGTGATGAAAGAGCCTCGCCTTGCTGAATCACAGTGCAAACTTGGTCTAGTCTAACCTGAGTTTCTTGGAACTAAGCTACTGTTTAGTCATTCAAGAAGTTAACTAGCAAGGCTGAGATATGCTGTCCTTTCAGCGGCACGAATATGAGGATTTTTTCCCTTTAAAGTAATAAAACAGCTGCACTCAGTGCAAGATGAGCAGCCTTTAAGTCAGTCTAAATATGAAGACCTTTTAATCTTCTTAGCTGCTTAGTCATTTACATACACTACATTATCTGATGCTTATTACAAATGAATCTTTTTTTGTACTATCGCCTTTGCTGCGATAACACTGAAATTTCCCCACTGTGGGACAAATAAAGGATTATCTTATCTTAATGCTAACAACAGTACATTTGCATACAAAAAAAGTAAGTTAGATACTTTAAAAGAGACGGAATATTTGAGACTTGTAGCTGACTTGCTCTACCCCCTCACGCCCTTCTTGCCATGCTGAGACTTGCTGGTTTGTGTGGGATAGCTGATTCTGATTGGGTAACAGTGGATAGAGGGATGAATTGCTGTTTGTCCTCAGTCTCTCTCTTGGATTTTTGCAATGCTGTGTGCCAGAACACTGGAAATTCCTGTAGCGAATGAGAAGTAATTGTAGAATGAATGAATGAATTGATACCTTTCAAAAACTATAAGGGAAATGCTGCAACACAAAATGTAATTTCACTGCTCCAGAGCACCACAAGGGATATCTAAATAAAACCACACGTGGAACCAATCTACATTAACCACTTCCTCTACTTCTTCTTCATAGCTAATTATTGTGATCAAAGTCTTGTTTTTTCTTTGAAACTGGGTCACATAAAACATGAAATATACCAAACTGTGTATGACTTTTCAGTCCCTATGTCTTGCTAAGTAAAAGTTTCCCTTGTGCATTCTTGGGGAGGTACTTTGTAAATGTGCATATCTAGCACATGAGGCCATTTAAAATGGAGTAAAGTTTTCCACTGGGCTTGTCTGTCTGACACTCTCCATTAAGATTTACATGAAGGGAGCAGAGGGGGACTTCTCTCTCTCTCTTAAAGAGTTTTCCACTTGCTGTTGTGAGTAATCTCCTGTTGTCATGACAACAGGAAGGCACATACAGGAATTAATCACTGTCTTCACTATTAATTCAGTATTTGGGATGGACTCTAGGAGAAAAAGTCTCTTGGGTATAAATAGCAGCAGAGTCTCGATTACAAAAATAAAGGCTCTTACAGTCTGATCTGCAAGAGAATAAGTGAGGACCTACAAAGTTTAAAGGAGTCCTCAGGGACTACAAATGCTTTAATGGCAATAATCCAGCTGTCATTGAAATATTTTAGCCATGAAAAAAAGTGGTTGGTAAATAGAAATATGAGAAACACTGAAACCACACCTCTACTGTGGCTGCAAATTAATATAGTACAGCTAAAACTGCCAGGACAGGCAAATTAGTAATAATCGTTAATGTTTATAAAATAATCTTCATAAAATCCTGCAGCCATTTTTACACCTGGTGTGCTTTTATAACTGTAAAGAACTTGCTTTTCCCTTCAAAAAATATCTGAAAGCAGCTACAGTTACTTACACATCACTGTTTAAATAATATTCCTCATAAAATTTTGCTGGAAAATATCAAAGTTTGTAGCTCTTGTAAATAGAGTCACACCTTCCAGGAAAGTGAGATTCTAGCCTTTTGAACTCAGTGTTGAAAGAGTTATGTTCACTTTTCCCTAATATTTTTCTAAACAGGCAGAGGGTGGATTAACAGTCTGAACTGATACCCAGCCAGAGCTGTTTGTGTTGAAATACACTGATTATTATTAATGAAGGGAGATAAATGAAAACCTCAACCTTTCAGAAAATGAGGAAGACTTGTTTGCTTATGACCACAAGTTTGATGACAAAAGCTTCACAATGTGTTGTTCCATTAGTTAATGAAAAACTATTTATCTTGAATGCAGCAGCAAGGCCATACAAATGATTTATCATACATGTTGGTAAAAGTTGTTACATTGCGACTCACCCGAGCTTTGTAATGGTTGCAGAGTCTGGTTTGGGCACTGTAGATTACATCAAAAGTTATCCGTCTAAGCATGTCTTCTTGTCTGTTTGCAATAAGTGCACAAGGGAACGGTAATAATTACCCCCTACTTGCTGAAAATGGTAAAGCCAGATAGTTAATATCTGACTTAATCTTTTTCATTGTTTAAATGTTTCTATCTGAATGCAGTTGAGCTTAAAACCAGAATTACAAAATGAAATAACCCAGATTCCTGGGACAGCCCCATGCCTGCATCAGGGAAGCTTATATGGTTTGCTGCGCAAGTGACCTACTTCCTCAAAGCACCATTTTTCATAAAGTCCTGTCCACATTGTTGCTCAGATTCCATTTTACCAATACAAACGGATTGAAAAGCATTTTTTCTGTGTTAAGGCTGCATACCAGGTTTATAAAGTCACTAAATCTGGAGAATCCCTTAAGTTTGCATTGGTCCTGCTGTAGACTGCTGACAAAGCATAACCTCTATGTCTTTTGCTCACATTTAAATTCTCTTGATTATTTATGTCTTGGTAACTTCTCATGCACTTCCTCAAATGTCTACAGTATGGTGATGTTTTTATTCTTGCTTTACCTGTTTTGCATGAACTCCATTTGTAGTAAGTGAGTGTTAATATCTGCATGGAAGAGATGTGCACATTCCCAGTATTGCGAACTTGGAAAAATGGCACCTCAAATCGCACACTCATTCTGTTATACACAGCTGGTGTTTAAATGTCTCCTAAATGGAAAGAAAGGCAAAAGTTTGCTCAATTCATATGTTTGTGCAGGAAGTCACCAGTGGCCTAAACCGATTATGGAGCATGTTATGATGTGTGTGTGTGTGTGTGTTGCTCATGGGGTGCGTATTGTTTGACTGAGCAGGCAGAGTTTGTTAGCTCTGGGTGTTGACCTTGTTTTTTTTTTTCCTTTTGTGAATTTGACTTCAATCATCACATCTCTTTGTGTTCTTTAATAACCTAACCTATCGCTGTGTTGACTTGCCAGAATTGTAGCATTATTTGATAAAAGTTAGCACAGAACTGTCCCTATTTTAATCTTATAAAGTTATGTCTGTGTGTAATGATTTTCTTTTGTGTTTAACAGATTTCTTGGGTCAACTAAAATCACATTGCGAGATCTTGCATCGGGTAAAACAAGATCTCTGCCATTTAAAAATGTTCCTTTGGCCAGTGAAAATGGGCAGAATATTGGGGTGAGTATCATAAAGTCAACATCAAAAATATGAAAAAACACCATTGCACTAAAATGAATGAATACATAGATAAATGAATAAGTAAGTATATAAGGAAGAAATATAAGAAATCAATCCTTCTAGGCTACAATCAACCTTGTGGTTGCCTATGACCCTCCTGCCAATGCTACACCAAACCCCAATGACCCTCAAGATGGAGATGCAAAAGTGGATGCTGGTATGTTTGTTTTCTGAATGAAGCAACACACTGCAGCACATTTAATGATCACATTTAATTACTGGCATGTCATTTTTAGTTTAAAAAAAAAATTTGCTCATCATGACTCTTTTAGGAGGTGGTGGTGAAGAAGGTGGTGAGGCTGTAGTAGATGGGGACCAAAGTGGCACTGGAGGTGCCTCCTTATCTGCTGCTGAGCGTGTTGATCTTCGCCAGAAGTTGTCCAGGGCACAGAGTCGCCGCCGACTTGTAAATAAACCCCAAGACTTCCAGGTCAGTTCAGTTATAGTTTTTGTTCAGGTTGCTAGTTTTAGCCTGTCTCATTAGTGCACTACAAATGTTTAATGTGCCAGTCCTTTGGCTTCTTTTTTATACAAGGGTCAAGCACATGCTCACAATTTTCTTAAACCCTGTCTTTAAAATGATACTTTGCACTATTATCTATGAAGGGATTAGATGTGTCAGTGAGTTCGCTACGTTGCGTGTTATGGTGTCCTATAAAGTACCGTTACTACAAGAGCAGGAAGTTAATACACCAATACCAATACAGAGGACGGTAGAGGGTGAATGGCTACATGAAACATTTTAAACCATAAACCTTCATGATTAACATATGACAAAGACTTTTTCTACTCCCCAAAATTCTTTGACAAAGCTTTAGTACTTCCTGGTTGGATTTAGGACATGATCACATTTGGGATTAAAACACCTAAATGGACACCTTGGTTGCTTTGGCTGTTGGCTTCAGATATTAACATCCCATGGTTAAGGTTAGAAAATAATAATAAATAGCACTAAAAACATAATATTTTTTGCATGACCACTATGAGGGCTGCACGGTGGTGTGGTGGTTAGCACCGCAGCCTCACAGCAAGTAGGTTGCTGGTTCGAGCCTCGGCTGGGGGAGGTTCGAATGTGGGGGTTGGTGGCCTTTCTGTGTGGAGTTTGCATGT
>JBAMHW010000024.1:16712745-16738258 GCA_037177495.1 Rhadinocentrus ornatus | reverse complement strand
AAACCGGATCCCCTCAACACCTCGGCTGCACCTAGAAATTCTGTCCATAAAAGTTATGAACAGAATCGGTGACAAAGCGCAGCCTTACTGCCGGCAATGCGGACCAAGCTCTCACACCGGTCGTACAGGGACCGGACAGCTCGTACAAGGGGGTCTGACACTCTATACTCCCAGAGTGCTCCCCACAGAAGTCCCCGGGGGACACGGTCGAATGCCTTCTCCAAGTCCACAAAGCACATTAAGATTGGTTGAGCAAACTCCCATGCCCCCTCCAAGACCCTGAAGAGAGTGTAGAGCTGGTCCACTGTTCCACGACAGGGATGAAAAACCACACTGCTCCTCCTCAATCCGAGGTTCGACTATCCAACCCCTCCTCTCCAGCACCCCTGAATAGACCTTACCAGGGAGGCTGAGGAGCGTGATCCCCCTGTAGTTGGAGCACACCCTCCGGTCCCCCTATTTTGAAGAGAGGGACCACCACCCCAGTCTGCCAATCCAGGGGAACTGTCCCCGATGTCTACGTGATGCTGCCAAGACAACCCTACAGCATCTAGAGCCTTAAGGAACTCTGGGCGGACCTAATCCACCCCCGGGGCCCTGCCACCGAGGTGGATAGAGAGATGGGAGAGCCAACACCAGGGTCCCCAAACTCTGCTTCCTTATTGGAAGACGTGTTGATAAGATTGAGGAGGTTGGGTTCATCAGGCCGCGATCCTCAGCTCTCACTGGAACGATTTGCAGCGGCTGGGATGAGAATTAGCACTTTCAAATCCGAGACCATGGTCCTCAGCCGGAAAAGGGTGGAGTGCCTTCTCCAGGTCGGCAATGAGGTCCTGCCCCAAGTGGAGGAGTTCACGTATCTCTGGGTCTTGTTTACGAGTGAGGGAAGGATGTGCCGTCTGCAATGATGCTGACTCTGCATCTGTCTGTCGTAGTGAAGAGGAAGCTGAAGGGCCCTGGAAGACCCAGAACACACTGGACGGACTACATCTCTCGGCTGGCCTGGGAACGGCTCGCAATCCCCCCGGATGAGCTGGTGAATGTGGCCGGGGAGAGCGAAGTCTGGGTTTACCTGCTTAAGCGCCAAAAAATGGATGGATGGATCTCCTTTAGAATGCTTGTTATTATGTGGGACAGATAAAGCTAATGGATAATTACACCAAATGATACTCTAATAAACAAATTATAACTTGTGACTGCCTGAACCAAAACAAAGCTGTATTTCTAGAAGGTTTGAGACAAAAGATGATTGATATGAATAATATTAGTTGTCTTTTGAAATAAAATTTATATGACACTATGTTGGTGATTTATTATTTAGCTTCTGTAACTGATTATGACCACTATGTTTTCATAACTGGTTTATGAAATCCTTGGTTCCATTTTTATGGGATGATTATAAATGAATGTTCCTGTTGCAGCGCACTGTGTCATGAGAAAGTGGCTCCTGTTGAATGACCCAGATGACTCCAGCTCTGGAGCTAAAGGCTACCTGAAAGTTAGCCTCTTCGTAGTTGGGGTTGGAGATGAGCCTCCGGTATGACTGGCACACCTTAGCTTCTATTTGACTCTTAATAATACATCAGATGAACATTCTGGTTTTTCCTTCTTTTTCTCTAATGAATTCCTTTATGTTTTATCAACTGTAGGTGGAGAAGAGTGAGTCTAATGACGACCAGGATGACATAGAGAGTAACCTGCTGCTGCCAGCTGGAGTGACTCTACAATGGGCCACCCTGTCACTAAAGGTGTTCAGAGCCGAAGACATTCCCCAAAGTAAGACAATTCAATGTTAGATATAAATTTAATTATTTAGATAAAAAAAAAAAAAAAACAACAACAAATATACCAGTTCAAGCACAAAAAAGCAAGTCCAATTTTTATTTGCTGAATTTTAACTCTCATTTCAAGATTGTTAGAACAGGTCTTTTCATTCTTTGTTTATATTTTTTAGTGGATGACGCTTTTGTTCAGACCATAAAAGGAATTTTTGGAGGAAATGACAGCAAGAAGAATCTGGTGGATCCCTTTCTGGAGGCTCGCTTTGCTGGCAGAAAGGTTCTGATGTTTTTTTTTCTCATTTTAGCAGCAGTGCTAAATAAAGCAAATTGTTGTTTAAAGGAAAATGTAATGCATGGCTTTTCTGTCTTTCCAGTTGTGTACTAAGATAATTGAGAAAAATGCAAACCCAGAATGGAACCAAGTACTGAACCTTCAGGTCAAGGTGATGAGTCAAAAAGATATAAAGCTTTAGATAAAAAGTCACATGCATATTGATTTTTCTTCTTTCTTTTAAATCTCACATGTTTTTGTGTTTGTTGCAGTTCCCATCCATGTGTGAGCGTGTTAAACTGGTGGTCTTTGACTGGTAAGCCTAAGAAAAGTACAAGAAGCAATGCTATTTTTGTAGGGAATACTTTTGGTTGAGAAGCAGAGTGCTCCTGTGGAGTGGCCAACTGCATTCTACTTGTCTGTGTGTATGTGTGCGTGGTATGGGTGTGTACATGTGCCTTCATGGCTCCACACCAACCGCATGGGAATAATGCAGGGCAGTGACTCAGACTGGACTGACCCTTTCTTTTCCCTCAATAACATGTTCTGTTGGCACAGTCAGCCACTTTTCTTCACTGTGAGTTTTTCAAGCAAATGAGTGTTCAGATAACTCATGTACAGGAAGGCCGGAGGGAAATAAGCGCTGGAGGAAAAGGTTAGAAAATGGTGTTTCCCTCAGAAAGTGTTGATAACACACTGAAAAATTAGCTACTGCTGCAATGAAAAACAAAAAGGAGACATCTTTTTTTGATTCACTACCTTTACAGAAGAAGTAAGAAGGCAGAACATTATTTATATAGACTGCAACATTTTCATATTATTTAATTTTTTCACATTAATGCAGGGATATGTGTGTAGTCTAAAGTTATTATGTGTATTTGCAGGGATCGCTTGACAGGAAATGATGCTGTTGGCACAACATACCTGAACCTGGCCAGGATAGCCTCCTCTGGTGGAGAAATAGAAGGTATTGTTTTATTCTATGAAAGGTTTGTCCAAAATAAAATACACAACAATAATGGGTAGTCTGAAGCAGAACTTTATATTTCTATGCATCTCACTTAGATTTAAGATGTTTTTGTTAGTCTGATTTCATTGACTTCTAAATGGTACTTGAATTGTCCTTTTTTTCCTTCTGGAATAGAGGAACATGCAAGAAATGGGGAAATTCCGTCATATGAAGGTTCACCCGTGATCTTTATTGCTCTGTGTTGCATGCGATGTAATTTATTAAGCATGTTATGAATGCTCAGTCAAGCCCAGTTCTGTTTGTGCTATAACTACTGTAACTAGTGCTTGTCCGCCATGCTTTTTAACAATGCTTTGCCTGTTTTAGTTTTAACGTTTCTCTCACCCCACTTTTTTACCGTTGCTTATTTTTAGTCACTGTCACCTTCTCGCCATTTACCACAACCACCTACATGTAGCTAAAGTCACTTACTAACCTTTAAACTTCTTAAATAGGTTAGTTGGGTCATTCATTAATAGTTTAATTTTGTTGCCATTCCTTTAGGTAACACAGGGGAATCTGAGGTGGGTTTCCTTCCTGTGTTTGGGCCCTGTTATATAAACCTATATGGGAGTCCTAGAGAATTCACTGGCTTGCCGGACCCCTACGAGGAACTCAATTTTGGCGAGGTAGTAGAATACTCATAATGATCCAGTATCTTAAAAGTCACTTGTAATTATAACCTTTCCTTTCCTCTCTGAACTTCCTATTGCCTTTTTAAAAAAAAAAGAATTTTAAGAGTTCATATTAAGGGGTGGCTGTATTTCGGGAGGAAGAGCAGTCATCTTCCAACCAAAAGGTCAAAGGATCGATCCCTGACTACATGTCAAAGTGTCCTTGATCAAGACACTTACCCCTACGTTGCCTCTCGATGTGTCTATCGGGGTATGAGTGTATGGGTGAATGTGACAAGTAGTGTAAAGTGCTTTGAGTGGTCAAGCTAACTGGAAATGTGCTATATAAGTACAAGTCCTTTTACCATTATTGTTTTTTGTCTGTAAAGGGAGAAGGAGTGGCCTACCGGGGCAGGATTCTGGTGGAACTGTCCACAAAGCTTGAGGGGAAAGCAGACAAAGCAGTAGATGATATCCATAGTGATGACATCTTGGTGGTACAGGTACTGTGACTATTTATTAACTTGAAATAAGATGATTAGAAATCTCTTAAAAAAGGTTGAAACATCATTTCAGAGGTTTAAAATACTTTCTGCCTGTCTATCCACATCTTCTCCCTGATCAGAAATACCAAAGGAGAAGAAAATATTGTCTATGTGCAGTCTTCCACAGCGCCTCCATGATTCAGGAACCCGGTGAGCCAATCCAGTTTGAGGTCAGCATCGGTAACTATGGCAACAAACTGGACACTACCTGCAAACCACTGGCTTCCACCACTCAGTACAGCTGTGCTGTTTTTGATGGTGAGTGATGAAATCTGCTTTAGATAATGAATATTCAAAGAATTCAAGAACATTCACGTAAAACATATTTACATGATTACTTTGGGTTATTTTTTGTCTTTCTAGGTAACCATTATTACTACCTGCCATGGTCAAACACAAAGCCAGTGGTTGTGGTTACATCATTCTGGGAGGACATAAGCCATCGCCTGGACTCTGTCAACATTATCCTCTTCATTACTCACCGCTTGGTAATATTGCAATGTTATCATCTCTAATCCTCAAAAACTAATAATAATTTTCATTTGAAGTACACTTAATGATTTACTGCCTAAGTTTACATTAGCGCTGGCTAATATTTCGCATGTGTAGTTGCATGAGAGTCAACCAGAGAGGATTAGCATGTGTTCATAATATTTATGCTTGTTTTGTTGTTGCTGCAGCAATCCAACCTGGAGGCTTTTAAAAGGGCAATGCTGGCTAAAGTCACTGACAACCAGCTAGCTGAGGTGTGGCTGAAGCTGCTTGATCAGCTGATCGAAGACCTGGAGAGGTAACTGGAGGAGGTGTTGCTGAGCTATACATCGGGATTATTTCTGTTGTCTGTGTTTCTTTTGATTCAGTAAACATAAATCCAAGAGTCAAATAAATGATGGCAAAATGTGGAAATCAAATGAAGCAAAAATGGTCTTAAGACCAAAGTGATATTAGAGATTTAATAAAATCTCTGTGCTTCATTTATTCTTTGAGCAAACACAATTAACAACTTTTCTGCTCTCCTCAAGTTTCCCAACACCTAAACTGGAAGGCTGCTCTAACCTGACATCCCTGGATCTGCAAATTAAAAAGCTGCGGGACAAAGCTCTGACCACCATCAAGGAAGCAGCCAGACGTATGAAAGAAGAAGCCATTGAGATCCGTGACACTCTGTCTGACTTAGAGGCCTGGGTGGACAAACTCAAACAGCTGGCTGAGGAGGTACAAGTAGAGGAAATACTTTTATTTTAAATGAATTTACATTTTTCTAGCATTTCGGTGGTGAGATATTATCAGTCCGGAGACCACAGGTCAGAGATGAGGACGTGTTTGACGCAAAACTCTGCACGTGCTTTTCTTTTTGTATTTCTTTCTAACCAGTCAAACTTGTAATCTTTTAAAGCTGCCTTGAGCAACATTTGTCCAGGTTTTCTAAAAGTCTTTTTTAACCTTTCTTTCTTTGGCTGCCTTTCCACCCATTTTCAGTTCAGTGCTTGTGCGTGAACATTTTTAGAGAAATGTGGTCTTTCTTTGTTAAGCCACTTAACACTGACCGATGAGTCATTCAGACATGAAAAAAACAAAGGTACCTGACTCAGGGGATGTATCACTGTTTTGTCTACATATAACGCTCACAACTTGCAACAAAAATATAAATTCACAACTCAAAAATGACCGTACATGGAACTGGTGGCCCACTCCCAGTGAGATTACTCACTGATTGAGTTATTCCTGCCATGAACTGCCTGGAGCATGACAATGTGGTGGCCAGGCAGCATGACCAGAACACAGTACACATGACCAACTGCACTAAAATATGCATTCTGTAAATCTCTAATTCCTTACAAAATCTCTTATGAAGACACTTCACTTAGACAAAACTAGGTAAAAATCATGCAGCATTTCTATAACATCATAGTTATCTTTCTTCTTCAATGATACACTTTGTATCTATAATGTATGGCATTATTCTCCCTGTTTCTAGCCCCAGAACAGCATGCCTGATGTGATCATCTGGATGTTGCGGGGTGAAAAGAGGGTAGCATACAGCCGCATTCCAGCTCATCAAATCCTGTATTCAACATACAGCGAGCAGGCCTGTGGACAACACTGTGGCAAGCCTCAGACCATCTTTTTACAGGTACAAATAAACTGTAAGAAGTTTAAATGTTATGCAGGAATGCAGCTGCATTAGATTTTTTCTTGACAGTTTGCTGCATTTCAGACTTTTTCTTTTTTTTTTCTTTTTGATTGCTGCAGTATCCCATGGATAAGACCAAAGGTCTGAAGGTTCCAGTTCAGATTAGAGTCAACATGTGGCTGGGTCTGTCTACGCAGGAGAAAAATTTCAACTCATTCTCTGAGGGAACTTTCAGTGTGTTTGCTGAGCTGGTACGTTACACCAAAGCAAACTATTGATTTTATAAATATTACAGGACTTTTTAAGATTTCATCCATCTTTTTAAAAATTCATTTTAACCAAATGTTTACAATGCATACATGTCAGCTGTTAAACCAGCTTATAAAAGTAAGCATGTCTTCGGCTGTATAACAGTATGAAAACCAGGCCCAAGTCTTTGGGAAGTGGGGGACCACAGGACTGGTGGGACGCTATAAATTCTCAGATGTAACAGGACAACTGAAGCTAAAACAAGAGTATTTCATTCCACCTAGAGGATGGGAATGGGAGTCAGATTGGTTTATTGATCCTGAAAAAGCGTAAGTATAACTGGATATGAATATTCGGCATCTCTCTCCTTTAAATGCAACACATTTGATTAAATAGACCAAGTTTAAGGATTAAGTCTGCACCACTAATTTTATAGTTTTATTTGTTCCCCACTGAATACAAATATGTAAACTGAGTGGAATAAGGGAAATGGGCTGTTTCTGTTAATTTCTGTTTACATTCCTCTCATACCGTGAACCACGATTTAATAAGAGCACTGGGCTGTGCAAGGGATTTACAGTTTCCTTTCTACCTCTGCTAACCCAGGAGCAATCATTCTTTGCCCTCCAGCTTCATGTGGATCATTTCTTTGTGCCACCATCTTTTAAGCAGAAACTACTCTGTGCCTGGGTAAAAGTTAACTGGAGATACATTACAAATCCATTATGTACTTCCTTTAATTCTTTACTTATTAAAAGTAAATGTGGGGTTTATGTAGTTACATCGCCAGACTAAATCCAGTCCTGAACACTTGCATGAGACCTTGCCACTGGCTTAAAAATTTTATATAATTATTCTTTCATAATTTACACATAGATGTTACATATGTGTGTAACTTTGTTCCAGTTTGCTAACAGAGGCAGATGCAGGACACACTGAATTCATGGATGAGGTTTTCCAGAATGAAACCCGCTTCCCTGGCGGAGAGTGGAAGGCTGCCTCCGAGCCATACACAGATGTGGTGAGACCAGCAAGCTAGCAGCTACAGATGGCATGCACATAAATCATCTTCATCCACTTGTCTCTTTGACTAATGGACGTGTAAATTTGCATTTGTTTGCAATTAACCAGAGTCATACATGATGCACTTTTTCTTGTTACTCATCGACTGTTTCTGATGACTCAGTCATTGTACAAACTGTCTAATTCATCTAAAAGTTCTTGAAGCTGACATAGTTTTTGTGTTGTGCAGAATGGGGAGAAGAGTCGCAACCCTACAGAGTTTGACTGTCCTTCTGGCTGGACATGGGAGGACAGCTGGACTGTGGATGACAAGAGAGCTGTGGATGATCAAGGTGCAGATATTCACTCTTATTGAAAGAAAATGTGATCATATCTATATAAGTCTGAAATGACAATTAAAAGGTGCATAGTTTTGGCTCAAAATGACAAAACAAACTAACATGCTGGATCTGTAAGTTCATTTATTCGAACTCTAATGGAACTGAGAGTGTCTCTTTGCCTACGTGCTCTCTAAAGGCTGGGAGTATGGAGTGACTATTCCTCCAGATGACAAGCCTCAGTCCTGGGTCCCTGCAGAGAAGGTGTACCACATCCACCGCAGAAGAAGGCTGGTTCGACCTCGCAAGAGAGCCACGCTCCCTGCAGGAGCAGCAGTGGAGGTCAGCACAGGACAGTAGCGAAAAACTTTGTACCATAACATTATTTGTCTTGAAATGTTTCTTTTTCTTAAAAAAAATTTGGAAATACAGTCATTTTTATAGGATCTGCTATCTGTAGCGTAGATTATATTTAATGTTAAAATAATGCATAAAAATAGATGGTATTATTTTGACTAGGGGGTAATATAGTTTATTTTCTTCTAAATAAATAAAATAATCAAGCTTGATGTTCTTTTTTTACATATAGAAGCAAAATAAAGGTAACCCTGAGGGCTGGGAATTCTCCTCTCTGATTGGCTGGAAATTCCACAGAGAGGAGCGTTCATCGGATACATTTCGTCGAAGGCGTTGGAGGAGAAAAATGGCACCCGAAGGTCGCCTTGGACCATGTGCCATCTTTAAGCTGGAGGGGGCTTTGGTAAGAAAAGGAAGAACTGAATCATCCTGAGATCATGTCATTTAGAGTGAGACTAACTTCCAAGTTATTATTTAAGGTGGAGAGGAAACTGATGCAACAAAAGCAGAAACTGTCTTCAATGAGTCACCAAATATTTACATAAGAATTAAACAAATCAATTGTCACACAACGTGTTTTATTTGGCAGTGTGTGTTGCATAAGCATAGCGCTAAGATATCTGCTCGGTTTGCTCTGCAGGGAGTTGATACAGACGAGAAAGAGAAAGGCTCCAAAGCTGATGTCACTAAAGTGTTTGGCGCTAACACACCCACTGTGTCCTGCTCATTTGACAGTGAGTCACACAATGCCTAAGAATAATAACAGTGCAAAATAAGTTACATATGATGCATCTGTGATATGTTTCCCCCTCTGTAGAGTCACGCATGTACCATCTCCGTGTCTATGTCTATCAAGCAAGGAACCTGACACCTATGGACAATGAAAGTTTCTCTGGTAAGATTATACCTGCTGGTCATGAACATATTGATATTATTTTTAGTTCTTTTTACTTTAGGCTAAATAAACACTACTGCAAATGTACTTGTTAAACACAAACATGAAACCATATCTTTCTTTCATCACAGATCCGTATGCACACATCTCCTTCCTGCATGTTAGTAAGACAACAGAGAAACTCAAAGCAACGCTGAACCCGACCTGGGACCAAACTCTGATTTTCAAAAGCGTAGAGATTTACGGTGACCCCCAGAACATCGCGTACCGTCCACCTGATGTGGTGCTGGAGTTCTACGACAGTGACCAAGTGGTAGGCTATGGGTGATGCCTATAAAGAGGGCATTTGCACAATGAAACAGTTGTTTCAATGCTTACGGGCATACTGAGCAAAAGAAAATAAACAGAGACTTGTTCCAATACAATCATGTCTTAGGACTTAGTAGAAGTAGTGTGTGATGTTGTCTTTTCCTTTACTTATTAGCTGTGTTTGGATGCATTTGTGCAGAGATTGTGTTTACAGCAGTTTGCTGCAGAACGTATTTCTTTGAATCCACCTTTCATCCACGCCTCTCTTCTCTGACCTTGATTTAACACTGAATGTTGGGAAAAAAAAGAGAAAAAAAAGCTCTTCTTGCAATCACTATCTAGATTCTCTAAATGTAATTTTGCAATCATTAGCAGCATAGCCTAGGAAATATCATCTCATGAAACATGAAACTGTGGCATGTTCTCCTCTGCATAGGGGAAGGATGAGCTACTTGGTCGCTGTGTTTGCACCCCACTGGTGAAGCTGAACTCTGACATGGCTCAAACACCCCAGCTGCTGTGGCATCCCATCTTCCTGAAGGGGCATAAAGCAGGGGAGGCACTTGTGGCTGCTGAACTCATTCTTAAAAACAAGGTTTGGCATGAAAGCAATGCGAAATGGGCCAATTTACAGTATGTACAATGTAATTTTGTAGAGAATAAGTTCTTACACATTCTTTTAAGCAATTAGGAAATAATATTTGTAAGTTGTAATGTGTCTTAATGCTGTTTGCGCATATAATAAGACGTAATTTAGATCATTAGTGTCTCTATTAAAATGAAATGTAAAGTAATGCTATGTTCACTCCTTTATTTCTGAGGAGTGATAAAACATAATCTTACAGGGAGACTAAATGTAATTACCTTCTCTGTTTCTGTAGTTAGATGACTCAGATCTTCCTTTGGTTCCCCCAAAAAGAGCTGAGAACCTCTACATGGTTCCTCAGGGCATCCGGCCTGTGGTGCAGCTCACTGCTGTGGAGGTTATATGTACAATCTTTGGCATAATCCACCTTCTGAACAAATGTATATAGTTTCTTTAATACCATCTAATCTTTGTTTTTAGATTCTTGCATGGGGTTTAAGAAACATGAAGACATATCAGCTGGCTTCAGTGACTTCACCTAGCCTTGTGGTGGAGTGTGGGGGGCATAGGGTGGAGTCAGCTGTCATCAAGAACATGAAGAAGAACCCTAACTTCCCCAGCTCTGTCCTCTTCATCAAAGTGGTAATGATAGTGTTACACAATGTAATGGATGTGTGATCAAATTCAGCAAAGAGGCGTCCAGTTAATTGTGAAGATTGAGCAAAAGACTCCGTATTTATTTAAACATTGTATTATATGTGAGACGACAAAACCACACATTGGAAAACTGCTGCATTCAAAATAACTGAAGCTGCTGCTTTATTCTGTACGTTTTATCTTATGTTGTCTTCCTTATTCTTTTCCAGCTCCTCCCAAAGGATGAGATGTACACACCTCCCATTGTGCTGAAGGTGATTGACCACCGTCCGTTTGGCAGGAAGCCCGTGGTGGGTCAATGCACCATCACGACTCTGGAGGAGTTCAGATGTGACCCATATGTCATCGTTTCGGAAGGAGCCAGGGCCTCTAAAAGTAGGGACCAATACAGAAAAGCCTCCACACAACAAAAACAGACACAGTTATCATAATGCTTATTTTGTTAATGCTGTTTGACAGTGGCTCTGATGATGTCTGCATCTCCGAAAGATGTCTCTATTACCATGGAAGAAACAAGACCACTACTTAAAGCTCAGGTAAACACCACAACCTTCTGTCTGTACCAGTGCACATTAACTTGCCTCTATTTGCTTAAATACAAAATTTGGCTTTCAAGTCAAATTTGATAAACTTTATTACTCTGGCTTGCAGTTTATGTACAGCGTGTCAGCTGCTGTCAACAAAATGGCTTCTCCTTCTTCATTTTTTGTATGTATAATTACTTATTATAGCTCTCTAAATCACAAAGCTGAGCACCGATGAAACTGGAAGGCTGAGAATCACTCAATCTACAGTGCTTCAACAAGTTCATCATGTCACAATGCTGTCTGGGGAACTGTCACAATAACAGGGATTTCATTTAATCTAAGTGGAACTGTTTTATTGAGCACATTTAATCATCTTGATCATAGCATGGGCGTAACATGTACAACTCCAATACCCCCAAAAGTTTGGACATCGTTTAAAATCATCTTAAGTTTAGAATAATTTTTAAATCCCATAAACCAAAGAACATAGAAAAATATCAAAAGTGAAACAGTTTAGCAGTTTGTGAGAAAATATTAGCTCATCTTGAATTTGATGGCCACAAGAAGCCCCATGAAATTAGTTGAATGGCCATGTTTATCACAGTTTAGCATCCCTCTGTAAATTGTTGTCTAAGAACTGACAAGGCCACTTGTAGTGGACTTTTGAGAGACAGATGTACTACTATTTTCTAGTATCATATTTTAACTGTTCAACAGTTGCATTTGATGATGTTGCATGTTTTTACCTGGAGGAGTCTGGACTGCAGACAGACCAGTTCACCATTCAAACTCCTCTACTACAAAGCGATGCTGTTGTAAAAGATGTAGCCTGAAGTTTAGGATTATCTTGCTGAAATAAGCAAAAGCTTTGCTAAAAAGGACATACTATACTCTGGATGGGGGCATATCTTGAACAGACGGTGCCTTCCAAGATGTGCAAATTGCCAGTTCCATAGGAACTAATGCTCTGATGGACCTGGGCACATGGAGGGATTTCCATGGCAGAATCATGGTGTCATCATCAGCCAGTACTGATTTTCCACTGCAACCCCTGCACACAGAGATGTCTCCAGATTATCTGAATCTGTTGATATGATAATGATCTGTTTTGTATTGCAGATGGTGGAACATTTAAAGTTTGCACACTTTTATATTGAGGAACATGATTCTGAAATCACTCCAGATTTCTAGACAGTTTTGAAGAATACTTAAGCACTGTCAATTTTTTATTTCTGAGATACTCTGAGATGTGTTTAGCATATTAGTACATTACTTTTCCAGCCCTTAGTTGTCTCAACTTTCTTGAGACGTATTGCTGTCATCAAACTAGAACCAAACATTTAAAACATTGTGCATTGCCTGCTCCAGTGGTATTATTAAGGTTTGACTGAACAGGTTTGCATTTGTAATGCCTGCAGCTAAGACAGCCTAAAACATGTGTTTTTAATAACTCTGAACATAACACCACCTGGAGAAGGATGCATTAGATAAGCCCATATGGAATTTCACATTGTAGTGCACCCTCAGATCTTACTCATAGCAAGCATAGATGAGAGTTACCGTGCAGATGAAGGGACAGGTGATGTCAGAGAATTACCTCGATGTATTTGCACAGTCAGCCTTTTTCTCAGCAGATATTTTTGACTATTCATGCCTGGCAGTAAGTCTGCAAATCTGTGATCAACAGCTCACAACTTGCATGAGAATATATCTTTACATGTTCTTCAGGGGGCCTCTCATGATCGATCTGACTTCTGCTCTAGATAAAAATAATACACAGACCTTTTTAATTGTAAACGAAAAATTATATTTTTATCTGCAGGAGGCAGCAGTGCACTTCCTGTGACTGCTGTGGTGCCTTGGCTTATGAGATTTGTCAACCTGTCTGTACCGCCAGCTGATAGGCTGCCTCAAATGTGGTCTAAATGCATCAAGGATGAATTTAGTTTTGGTAGATAAAGCTGTCCACTTGGCACCAAATGCCTTCTACTAGAACCAGGAGTGAAAAGGGACCTAACAGCAGAGCAGCATGCATAATAACCCATAAGTGGAATGCAACCATCATTATTACACATTTTGCTCTCTTGCTACAGTATGTTAAAATGTCTGCCAGAACAAATCTGCTTCTGCATTGCCCATTGTTACGCCCTTGTTTCATATCATTGTTGCAAATTATAAAACTGCTGGGGTCACTTTCTCAACATTTTCCTTCGCCACTCTTCAATTTTACTTTTGACTCGTTTCACAGAATGCCTTTGAACATTAATGTCAGAGTTGTATGATTATGTATTTGTGACTATGTTTCTGATTTTTTGGGGGTCACATCGCATCTTTCTCCAAAGCATACGGAGAAGGTGAGATAAAGCCACATAACATCATTTTTATGTATGTATTTTTGTATCTCAGTCATGATGCAAAGCTATTTTGTTTTAGGAAAAGGAGACAGTTGATTGGTGGAGTAAATTCTACGCTTCAGTTGGAGACCTGGAGAAATGTGGCCCTTACCTCAAGAACGGATATGACACCCTCAAAGTACGCTGACCATTTCTTCCTATAATACACAAAAACAAGTGATATGTTTATAAATGTCTGTGTCAAAAAGCAAGAAATGCTTTTTTTATGTGGCTACAGATGGCTTTAATGTAAGTGTGAATTTTCAGGTGTATGACAGTGAATTGGAGAACATCCCAGAATTCAAAGGGTTGACTGATTTCTGCAACACCTTCAAGCTGCAGCGTGGCAAGAATGTAAATGGGGATGATGATCCCACTGTGGTTGGAGAGTTCAAGGTATGATCAAATACAGTGAAGTTTAACCTACCAAAGAAAGGACAACAGTAAACTTAGTTGTCCTCAGTCTGTCAATCTCTCATATGTTCTTCTATTTGCAGGGTGCATTCAAGGTGTACCCCCTGCCAGATGATCCGGCTGTTGCTACTCCGCCTCGTCAGTTCAGAGAGCTGCCAGAAAGTGGACCTCAGGAGTGTCTAGTCAGGATTTACGTGGTTCGGGGAATAGACCTGCAGCCTAAAGACAATAATGGCAAGGTGAGAATAAATGTTTTTAACTATCAATATAAAAAAGACATTTCTACATGCAGGACTCAGTCACAACTCTCTGCTGGATGTTTTCTTCTTTCTCTTCATTAGTGTGATCCATACATAAAGATATCAGTGGGAAGAAATACAATTGAAGACAGCGACAATTACTTACCCAACACTTTAAACCCTGTGTTTGGAAGGTAAACCTAACGAATGAATTCAAACCAATTCAAATATCCAATGTGTGAAAACCAACACTATTATTTCAACAACACTCCCTTGTTTGTGCAGGATGTTTGAGATGACGTGTTTCCTGCCCCAGGACAAGGACCTGAAAATCGCAGTTTATGACTACGATATGCTGACTCGCGATGAGAAGGTCGGCGAGACAGTAATTGACCTAGAGAACCGCTTCCTGTCTCGATATAACTCATACTGTGGCCTTCCACAAACCTATTGCATGTAAGAAAGTGCTTGAGCGCAATCTTTAAGTCTGAAGGACAAAAAAGAAAGGAAAATGTTTTATGTATTCTTCTCTCTTGGCATCTTAAGTTCTGGTGTCAATCAGTGGAGGGATCAGCTGAAGCCATCTCAGATCCTAGAAAACCTGGCTCGTCAGAAAGGATTGTCCAAACCCAGGACTGAAGACAATGGCACCTCACTCACCTTTAATGGAAAGGATTACACACTGGCTCAGTTTGGTAATGGTTTAAAGACTTCATTAAACTCATTTACACTATTATCGTAATAACTGTCATTGGTAAAACAAAACAAAAAAAACAATAATTTCATAGACTAAGGACAATCATACGAGTCATTTTACCCATTTCTACATATGAAAGCACTTTAATACCCCATGAGCTGAATGTGACTGAGGTTTGTTTTTACATGAAGAGGACAACAAGGAGATTCATCAGCACTTGGGTCCAGCCCATGAACGCCTCTGTCTGCACGTGCTCAGAACACATAAACTTGTCCCCGAGCATGTAGAGACCAGGACCCTTTACAGCAGCTTCCAGCCGAACCTCTCTCAGGTTAGATGCTATGTTATGTATCTGCATGGACACCGAGCCACGCTCAACGATTATGTATCAACTATTTGTGTTACGTTGTTAAAAGGGGAGGCTTCAAATGTGGGTGGATGTTTTCCCTAAAAGCATTGGACTTCCTGGACCTCCCATCGATATCACACCACGCAAGCCTAAAAAGTGAGATCTGTATTTATTGCACATAATCCTGGGCCACATTGGACACCACATTGCTAACATCTATGATTGTAAATGTTCAGGTATTTCCTCCGTGCTGTCATCTGGAACACTTCAGAAGTGACTTTGGATGAGACCAGCATCACTGGAGAAAACATGAGTGACATCTATGTCAAAGGGTATGATTATTCTGGGGTATTCTTTTGGGTATTTATTTTATTCATACAATTCATTTTCTCCTTCGCTACCTTTTCTAAATTTACACACACACACATATATATATATATATATAACTACTGAGTGAATGATTATACCTGTTGTGTGGGCTAGCTGGATGCCAGGCATGGAAGAGGACAAGCAGAAGACCGATGTCCACTACAGGTCTCTGGATGGAGATGGCAACTTTAACTGGCGGTTTGTCTTTGGCTTTGACTTTTTGCCAGCTGAACAACTCTGCCTCGTATCCAAGAAGGTGAGGCTTTTTTTTTTAGATTCATTTTGAGAGGAAGACCTGTTCAAATAACTAATTAAAAACATGTTCAACAGGAGCACTTTTGGAGTCTTGACAACACAGAGTTTAGGATTCCCCCTAAGCTGATTGTTCAGATATGGGATAATGACAAGTTCTCATTGGATGACTACCTAGGTAACAAACCATATTTTTTTAATTAAACTCAGATTGTACAAGACCACAATTACAAAAGTTGAACATCATACATGTGATCCCAGGAACTGTGGAGCTGGATTTGCGCAAGCTGGTTGCACCTGCAAAGACTCCAGAGAAGTGTTCTCTGGAGATGATGAATCTGGAAGGACCCCAAAAGCTGAAGAACATCAAGTCTTTGTTTGCCCAGCAGTCAGTCAGAGGCTGGTGGCCTTGTCATATAGAAGAGGGTGGAAAGAAGGTCCTTGGTGTAAGTAAAAATTCAAAGTGCCCCCCTAAATGTAGAACCATCTTTCCTACAAACCCCATTTTCAGAAAAGTTTGGAAGTTTTATAAAATACAAATATAAACAACTAAATCTGTCACAAATACAAAATAAATTCTTTACTGTGTTCACAAACCAACTTTGCTGTAATTGGACAATATAAACCAATCTCCAATGTAACATCTGTCTTGTGTTTATAGGGCAAAGTGGAGATGACGCTGGAGATCATAAGTGAAGCAGATGCAGATGAGAAACCTGCAGGAAAAGGAAGGGATGAACCAAACATGAACCCAAAACTGAACCCACCCAAGTAAAAAGCTGAATTAATAAAAACTATATCTATTTTACAGTGTTATATTGGATGGATGGATATGAAAAAAGCATATTTGTGTACATACAACTTCCATTTACTTACAGCCGACCAGAAACATCCTTCTTTTGGTTCACCAATCCGTGCAAGACCATGAAATTCATTGTGTGGAGAAGGTTCAGATGTCTCTTTATTGGACTCATCATCCTCATCATTGTGGTTCTCTTCATCGCCATCCTGTTGTACTCTTTACCGGTAAGAATGGAAACTACTGAATAATATTTATCATATGCTCTGAATCTGTGGGTCACCTCATATAGACTATGGAGGAGCAGTAACTTGACTCATCTTTTACCATTTTCAGAACTACATTTCAATGAAGATTGT
Source organism: Rhadinocentrus ornatus (assembly GCA_037177495.1). Lineage (NCBI taxonomy): Eukaryota > Metazoa > Chordata > Actinopteri > Atheriniformes > Melanotaeniidae > Rhadinocentrus > Rhadinocentrus ornatus. The sequence goes on along the minus strand of JBAMHW010000024.1, from coordinate 16,721,113 downwards.
GAAGCCGTTACAGTAACTCTGTCATGGAGGATCAGTTCAGCCAACGTGTAAAGATTTAAAAAATATCAACATGATCAGACCAATTGGACACGTGGAAGATTCGATGGTTTTTGTGTGTGTGTTTTATCAGTGGGAAGGGGTGCTTGAGCATTTGCACTATAACAGCATAGGAACAGTTTTTCTACGTCACTGTGACAAACTTGTGATAATTTCATAAACTCCTGAATACCTGAGATTTATTTCCAAAACACTGCTTTTCATAAATGCCCACAGAAATACCCTGCACGATCTAATATACAATAGTCTTGTAATCATTGGTGTTTTTATCTTTTGTTAAGACTGTGTGGACAAAGTGCTGATCCAGCTTTTTGTGGACCACAGTAAAGGTTTAATTAAGGTGTTTTTTTATTAAGTGACTGCATTGCAAAATAGTTAATTAATAGTAACATTTCTCAATGTAATTGTGCCAAATGCAACATGACAAAAATCATTTAGACATGTTTTGTATATTGCATTTTCAATTTTGAATTAAACATGAAACAATTTACCAGTCTAAATGTGCTTTATATTTTCACAATACAATGATCACAGTAATACATGAGAAACTTATTATTGTGTGTAGAAATTGCTGTCCCTGTTTCTCCGTACAAGATCAGTATGTTTGTGGAGTGAAATTGGGCAAAATAAAGGCATTTAATACTCATATGTACAGCACGTGTTAAAGAAGAAGTCCCAGCTATACACATTTTCAAGGATAAAATTCTTTGTATTTGTCCATGAACACAACATTCCAAAAAAATATAAACATATAAAGGTGCAATATGAAAGATTGTTTTAAACTTGTGTATCTACAGACAGAGAAGAAGCAGCTGCTAAAATGTTATGGTAAAGACATCTGTGTTTTGCAGCAAAGATCACTGAGCATGCCAACCAGCTAGTGCCAGGCTGCATCTTCGTAAAGCCACAAGATAGGACAGTGAGTCCATGTAGCATCTGGTTAGCCCACAACTCAACATAAGAAGAAGAAGCACCACTCCAGAATTTTTCTTCTTTTCTGCAGGTTATGATTCCAACTACTTGTTAATCATATTGAAGGGCAGGTAATCCATAGGCCCTTTTTGTATGACTTTCAAGCCAGTTCTGGTTTCTCTGTATAAAAGTGCAGAGGCATAATGGTGGAGTTGGGAGTTGATCTGCAGCTAAAGCCTGTCTGAGATGACAAGACAAGAGGACACAGAGAGAAAATGGGCTGTGGAAGCTAACTGGAGATGCATCAAGAAAATTGGCACACTAACCAACGACCTCATTATCACTGATTCCATGACAGCTTGGTAAGTGTAAGCAAACACCAATATCAGGTTGAGCCTGTTGGACGTGTAATTTACTAAGGGGGAATCGTGGTGCATGCACAAGTATGTCTTTTTTACATGAGTAAAGCAGGCAGAAATAATGAAAGTGGCATTTTAGTGTCTCAGGGTTCCTCAACAGAAACAATCCCCCTCTGCAACAATTTTTACATATTGTATCTTAAAGACATGTTCGTATCTTCACTGGCTTTTATTGTTTCTTCTCAAGAAAAAACATTGACTTTCACTGAATGATTGCTGGGTTTATTCTTCTTCTGAGCTGCGGTGTTTGCAGAGCTGCATCAGTAAAGCCTCCACCTCTCCTCTCCGTACCAGGCTGTTTGCTTTGCCTTGGAAACGCCTGTTCTTCCCTGCACCCTTCCCTTGCAGCAACTCTAAAACCCTGGAGAACACATGAGGCACATTCATTATATAGTCAATATTTTTTTATTTTATTGTGGCTACCTACATGTGTGGTGTTTTTTTTTTTTTTACCGTGGTCCCATCTCAGTCACTTGTCCACTGGGTCCTGCAAGGAGGAACAAGCCAGGTCCCTTTTCCTCACCAACAGTCAGAAAAACCAAAGTTTCCTAAGAACAAACAAAGCAGGAGCATCAGAAAACTATTAATCTGCAAATAGCTACAAGGAAGAAGTCTGGGTGTGATCTTACCTCTGTGTTTATTTCATTGGCAATGATATTCATAAACTCATTATCACCCTCCTTTCTGTAGGAAGAAAGAAGACACACTTCTTGTTGCATACTTATATTAATGTGTTTGCTTGATTAAATCTCTGAAAGTAAAAGTAGTACAGCTTACTTGTGCAAGCTGAAGAAGTTGCCGCTTTGAGGATCGTTCTTAAAGTTCTGAGCAATGAGAACTGCCATATCGCGAAGCAGGCTCAGGTTAGTCTGGCAAGACAATTTTAAAATGATTGCAGAGTCCATGTAGCAAGTCAGGAACTGCAGAAAAACATAAGTCTTGAAGAAATTCTCTTACTTTTTGTAGAAGCTTTACAGACTTCTGCAACTTGTCAACAGCCTCAACATGCTCATCTGGTCCTGTCCTGTTAAACCACAACAAAGACTTACAGCTTTGTGGAAGAGTTTAACTCACACTGCTGATTTTTTTTTGACGACTCTTATAATTTAAACTTACTTCAGAAGCGACACCAGCGATCGCTCTGTGCTGTAGCTTTTCTCTGCGTACTTCAGTACCCTGTTTCCTGCCAAGAAGATTAGGTTGGTTTTGTTTTTCTTTCCTTTCTCAGTTCCCAGTAGTTTTATAGCCTAAAATCCAGTTAAAATAAATTAATAAAGCAACAATGATTTATTCAGATTGTCTGAGATACACTTTATGACATAAATAAATTATACATATACAGATCATTTTTAATTACATAAAATATATAGAAATTCTGTGTTTCTATACGTACGAATGTACCTGCAAGTGGCTGAGGTTGGACACATGAGTTCCACAGCACATGTTGGCATCGATGCCGTCTATATCAATGATCCGAACAGGTCCCGCATGATCCTCTGGCAGCCCTCTGCTCCTCACCTAGTTTATAAACACAAGAATCTCATGTAATACAGCTTGCTGTTAATGTAAAATCTGATCTTAGTGAAGATAATAAACATAGGTTGTATGTTTCATCCACAGTAAGTGAATCAATGTATATGCACCTTTTCCACAGCAGGGTCATCAATGGAGAGAAGTTGTACAGTCACAGGAATACAAGCTCTGATCTTCTCATTAATGACTTCCTCCAGTTCCTGCAGCTGTGCTGGTTTCACACTAGCAGTGTCCAGTTCAATACTGCTTCTCTGACGACCCAGTTCCCTGTAAAAACCCACAGAAGAGGTAAATGCACAAGTCTGGATGTCATAAGGGAAACAATGTGTGCAGTGGTGAAGTACCAGGATGTGGTCTTGTATCCAAACAATGTGTCTGCCAAAGCTGTAATCAAGTGCTGACCTACGAAGCAAGAAGGAAGCTAACCATAGCTTAAAATAACAGCTATAATACAATGCATTTGCATTTTAAAGGCGGCACAAATTATCCTTACCTGAATGCTGCTGCATGTGATCAAACCTCCTCACCCAGTCCACCTTAACGTGCACCTTTTGATCCACCTCCAGAGGAGAGGCCACAAAATGTATAGCATCCGGTCCTTGTCTCGTCACCCTTAAAACTGGAACATCGCCAATCAATCCATGGTCATCTGGCTGAGGATAAAATATTTTACCCTCAATGGCTCACTGATGGGACGTGCTTGATGCAGACACATGACACAGGAGTAAGATTTTAAATGACCATCTTACCTGGCCTCCTCCCTCAGGAAATAAGATGGTATCTTGGAGCTTGATATAGAAGCCTTTGAGAGTTTCTTTCTTTCCGTTCACCTCTTGTTTTAGTTCCGCGGGGCAGCAGGATACCACGGACGTAACAAACTAAAATCAAAATGAATTCAATTGAAATTCAAACTAATTTTACTTAATGTTAACAGCTCTTAAATTGGATGAAGGAAACTCCATTTATGTCTTAGTTTTAAAATAGAAAAGACTAACTTTAAAATAATGTTTTTTTTTATTTAAACTGGTAGTTTCTTAATTCAAATGGATCATTTCCACACATTGCTGAAGAAAGCTTCTAATTCAGCCACTACTGGGAAATGCAAAAAGAGCCATTTCACTGCTTTCTTGGAACTTGACCACTATACACAATGTCTAGCTAAAACACAATACCTTGACTGGTCAAACCGGAGTGGATTATCCTACACAGGAAGAAACGTTTAAAATAGTTTTTGGTTTGTGGACTCTTACTTTATTTTTGAACATGCAAAAACAATTTTATGGCTTTCCTGCAGTCTCATCTACCTTAAACTAGTTATGCAGCATTTGATCATCTTTTTAAGCAATTAGAGGGAAGAGAGCTTCATGCAAACAAAGATTAACATGAAGAGACAAGAACTTCTGTGGACGTCAACACAAATAAAACTTTGCAAATCATAAACCGAGTTGTGAAGAGTGTTTATCAACCCCTAACAGTGTTAGAAGAGTTTCTTAACTTAGTGTTGTGGATTTTAATCTGGACCTGATGTGAGGCTGTCAAGACAGCAAAACAATGAAAAAAATTGGCATTTTCTGCAATTTCAAAATCACAATAAAGCTATTGTGAATAAATAAATATATAAATAGTTGAGATTTGACCAGTCTAATTTTGGGTTGCACATTTTTAGACGCATTACTACCTCCTTTAGGTTGTACTCGTTTACAACAGTAACTGTTGTGCTAAAATGTTTTCATTATTGTGTTGCCTTATAAATAAATAAATATATAAATAAATAAACATCGTAAATGTCCCTTTTTGTGTAAAAATGTGTTTTTGAAAGTGTTAAGAAATGTTCTCAGGGCTGGTCTCAGAGACTTTAAAGAAACCAGTGAGCAGCGCATTTAAGTTTAAAGCATAGTTAGCCAATCACGTCTTGCGATTGAAAACGCCCACTTTTATTGAGAAAACGCCCAGATCTCAGAACAGACAGACCTGAAACTATTAGTATGCATTTCTACTGAACTGCTGAAGCAAACTTCTGGGTTGTTCATTTGTGATATGTTATATTTAAGCCAACAAACATAACGTAAGTTTCGGCTGACTTAACCGCAGTGTTTAGTTGATTCACAAGGAGCATAAATTCACTAATTAAACCTCCATAGAAATAAAACCGTGCGCTTCCAAAAAATTAAAACGAAGTTAGCTGGATGGTTAGCAACATCAGCGCAGCAGCTGTTGTGAACATTGAAGGAGAAAAAGAGCGATATTCTTCCTGTACGTTTTTCTCTGTTAAGTTTAAAAGTCATACCTCTTTCATATAGCAATCTCGCTGACACTGAAATGCCATTCTAGACTGTTTTAGAGGAAAACCGCGCCTGGCTGCCACACGAGAGCAGATAAAGTGAAAGAAACTGATACAGTGCTGTCCAGCTTAGAACGGGTAGCAACGTAGTCCAAACTTATCGGTTTCGACTTTTGTCATAAACTATATATGAAGCAGGAAAATATGAACGAAACATAGAAAAGTGCTAAATTAAATTACGATCATAAGTTTGACAAAAATGTGTTTGACATATTTCTTACACTCAAATAAAGATTAAGTTATATGATTAATCGAGCAAGTTATGTGTAATATGCTGTCATTGTTATAAATGTAAAATATTAGACATCCATTTGATTGGTGCTATAGCCAGTAAATACTAACCGTTGCTGGCTTTTTGTTACAATATGTAGAGTGAAGAGTGTGGCAGAGAAATGGCACAAACGTAAATATTTTACATTTAAATATTTAACATTTTCAATAATCAATTAAGCAGCAAAAATGTTGCAAGAAACTATAGTAAGAATATAAAACATTGACGACAGTATTGCAATATCTTTTATTGGTATAATTTATTCAGATATATTACAGATGTTTATTATATTACCCTATAGACGACTGACACCAAAGGCAGTCCTGGGAAAACTATTTTGATAAAATGGCTGCAAAGTATCAGACTCCATCTTCACAATAATCAAAACAATCAAACTCTCCTATACCAGCAGTATTTATTTATTTCAATTTAGTGGCAATGACAATATAAAATCTCTGCTTAAAGTGTTGAAACATTACATTTACAAAATTGGGGGGGGTGAGAAGAAATATCAGATTGAAATCTGTTTCCATTTGTCTGATCTGCATCTAGCCAGAACAAAAATCTGTGTTTGAAATCCTTACCCATATTTTAGACAATTCTCCATCTGGAAATTGTCACTAAAATTTAAAGCATTTGAACAGATTTCATGTACCTGGGCCTTAACACAAAAATGTAACAGAAAACATTTACTTTATCTTGTCATAGACCCCTATTTTAATCAGACATTTACCTGCTTTCTCTGTACACTATATGAAATGGACAAATGAAGCAATTAAACTGCTCTAATAGAGCCATCTTATGAAAACGCAGTAAAAAAGATAAAATCTACAATGCCAACCCCATAATTATCTAACCAAATGTGTATTTAATCACCCCAAACAACATGACATTAAAACTATGTTGATTAAACTTGCTTTCTTTTTTAAAAATTATTATTAAAATCTATTGTAAACAATGTGCAAAGCATCAATAAACAAATACATAAAAATATCATAAATGAAAAAACATAACTTTGGACCATAACACAGCCATTACACAGCAAATATTGGTAATAATTATATTCAGTATCTTGAGCGATACAGTTCTATCTGCTTCCAACACAGGTGAGAAAGTATCAGTCAGACTGTAGAGGAAGAAAACAGACACATGTCAGTGCATAAATGCTGGACGTAAATCAATATCTTTTTCATTTGTCCTCAAAACATGCAAATAATCTGAAGCACTATAAACTACATTGAGCTTCAGATGATTTAAAGAAGTCAAGTTTTTAGATAGTTCTTCATTTTAGATTTAGAGGAGCCAACATGCTACTTACATCACTAAGATCCCCCATGTCTGGTGTTTCTCCTTTGTTACTGGTAGCCATTTCTTGGATCATCTGAAAAAGCAAAGTCAGCTGTTCAAATACTTTTACTATCCAAGCACAAAGAAAAATAATGGAGAGTGTAGAAAAATACACTCATTAGGATGTAAAACAATACCAGGAATTTTAGCTCAAGTAAGCACAGTGACCACTCACATCCATGTATCTATCATACTCTTCCTTTCCCTCATCTTCCTCATGCTCCCAGTCCCTCCAGTTATCAAAGTCCACAGAAATCCAACTGGGCTACAGAAGAAAAATACAATACAGATTTTTATTTACCACATACATGATTATTTCTAGAATGAGTTTTATTTCAATTGCTGTCGATATGCATAGGCAGACTTACTTTTGCTGGATCTTTTTGGAGGTGAGGCCATGCATAATCAGGTTTCCACTTCCTTAGCAAGACATTGATGGTTCGATCATAGACTCTTTCTCTGGAGTCCTTGAAAGTAATACCAGAAATAAAGGTTTGTTCTCAACATTATAACACAGCTGTACATTATAGTACACATCATTTCAAATTAGTGACATAGCACCAGTAATGAAATTCCCCCCCAAAATGAAAAGCTTACATGGATCTGGACTTTGTCATAGAAGTGCAGCTCATTGTAGAAGACATCATCAGTGTCATTTTTGCAGCTGTTGCACAAATAAGCCAGTGTTGTTAAAGGGTAAGAGGAGAAAATTACACCAGAGACACACAAATATAGGGATTTTATGAATGAAATTATCATGAACATACCACAAAATCAATTTGTCTGGCTGGATATCAACTTGGACATTTTTTGGTTTGTGAACCATAAAGTTGATTGTGACATATTTCTTTCTGTCGAACCACAAAGCATGAGCTGGCTGGCTGTTGAGACACACATGTAGGAATAACATGATCATATAATAGTTATTAGGAAAAAGCTTGCAAGTCACTTTTAGTACTCAGATATAAGCAGGCAGCACTTACCTCTCCTCTGGTCTCACAATTTTGGGTTTGTTCATTGTGATTCTTGTACAAAGTTAAAAGAAAGATTGTGTTTTCGATGCCTATTATCTACTGGAAAGTAAGAAGCATGTGCCTCACTTCTCAAGCTGCATACTTGAATGAAATGGCCAGTCCCAAGAAGCTATATATAGAGTGGTTGGTATCAGCTGCTGGGACTCCTGCCTGTCACAGCCCCTTCCCTTCCCTTTATAGCCTGCCTGTGGAACACTCGGGAAAGCAGATGCATTTTCTGTGTTTTGCAATACACCTCTGACTGACTGGGTCCTCAAGAGGGTAGAGATAGGGGTGGGGAGAGAATAAGAAATAAAATAAAATAAAAAATATATATTTTTACAAAGATTAACTTATTGTTTTGTTTGGTTGCACTTTTGTCATGTAAAAAATTCCAGTATTTTGATAGATAGATAGATAGATAGATAGATAGATAGATAGATAGATAGATAGATAGATAGATAGATAGATAGAT
>JBAMHW010000024.1:16693807-16712645 GCA_037177495.1 Rhadinocentrus ornatus | reverse complement strand
ATAGATAGATAGATAGATAGATAGATAGATAGATAGATAGATAGATAGATAGATAGATAGATAGATAGATAGATGTCTGGTAGCTTGGAACCTCCTGCTGGTCTGGAGGCACATTACATCTAACCGGAAATGCAATACCTTGCTCCGTCTGTGCCAGGAATGTGGCGCGAGACGCCCGGCAAGTCTGTGTACATAAAAAAAGATAAAGAAATCATGAAATCAATAACTAGTGTCTTCAACCTTATATTGTCTCAAGTTTACTAAGCTTCGCTTTTTGTTAACTCATCATCACATGAAACAGCGATTATCAAGGAGAACATGCCTCGCAGAAGACAGGTGAGAACGAACGTAGGTCGCACAAGAGGCTAGCTTCAGCTAAGTTAGCATCAATGTTTGCCATTCTTTGGATGATGATGAGCTAGAAGGTTGCACTGTATTCCATTCAGTAACACGTCCATTTGATGTGCTGAAAACACTGCACTAACTATTAATCCTCGTTTAACCTAGCTACATTTAAACACATTATTAATTTGGAAGAGATTGCCTTGTTTAGCAGATTTAGGAAGCGTTTTTAGATAAAAACCTCGGTGGGCGTCGATGAGCAGCTAATAATTGTCTTCGTAAAATCCATTGTAACCAAATATTGTTGACCAGCTGTATGTCGAACTTATCACGACTATACTAACTTTGAAAATTTTAAGTCTTATTTAATTATTTATTGATAGCAAGATATGTGTGAGTACAACGTCTTAAAATGCTAGATTTTTCAGTACAATTTGTTAGACTGGAAAAGCTAAGCTAACTGTGACTAACATAATATTGCGCTGAAGTGCTACCCAGGTTGCCTGTGTTTTCTAAGCTATTTAGGCTAACAAGCACATTAGTAGTTCACCATTGAAACCAAATGTTTATGTAATAAAATACTTTCTAAATTTAGATGGTTGGATGCAAACGAACTGTGTAGCCTTCGTCAAAACCAAACAGAAAACTAACAGCTTATTGTACCTCTCATAAAATAGAGTTTCCAACATGGAGAAAATAAATTAGCTCCAGTTACACAAACATCCCTTTTTACCCAGGATTCATTTGCTTGATTGAAGACTTCAGAATGTCAAAAAGACAATTCATCATGCTAACAAAGTCAGACCTTAGTTGTAATCACGCGTATTTTACATCACTGACACTTGATATTGCACACTAATGTAAAAATGTTTGCACTGTTTTGCAACATTTGTTTAGGCTTCTTCTCACCTCTGATATTTTCCTCTTGGTAGAGACCTATGGCTGGGAGTGGCTCAGACGGAACTGAAGACTCAGACTCCTCTGCTGAAAGAGAACAAACCAACAGTTCAGAGAGTGATGGGAACATGTCCAAAAGACAGCGCCTCACCAGAGCTTCTACTCGCCTTAGTCGGAGCTCTCAGGGTTAGTCAGCATATTCCAATAAAGCTTATGCAATATTTTTAATCTCAGCTATAACCTATTATCAGATCAGTGGTTTAACTTCTCTTCCATCAGATACACCAGACTTAAAGCGAGCTGCAGACCATGATGAATCTCCACCACTGACACCAACAGGAAATGCACCCTCCTCTGAATCTGAGCTGGATATTTCCAGCCCCAATGCCTCTCATGATGAGAGCCAGGGAAAAGATCAGACCAGCAGAGACTCTGAAAAAGACCTGTCACATCGACCCAAACGTCGCCGCTGTCACGAAACCTACAATTTCAACATGAAATGCCCAACCCCAGGCTGTAATTCCCTTGGTAAATTTCTTTTGCCTGTTTGCAGTCTGTGCTTATTAAGGGGATTCCTCTTTTTTGGACATGGAATATGATATATCTTTATCAACTTCCTGTACCATTAAAATGATATTTTTATCAATTGTGTAGGCCACCTCACAGGAAAACATGAACGTCATTTTGCTGTATCAGGGTGCCCTCTCTACCACAATCTTTCTGCAGATGAGTGCAAGGTAAGTGACCTATGTGACCAAGCTAGTATTTTTGATTATGTTGTATGGGCTAATTACAGACAAGTATGCAGCACTTAAAATTCACACCTTTTTGGTCCTTAGTGGGAGCTGTTTTGCTGCTACATAAGACACAGTTGAGACTAAATGAAATAATTTTACTATGAGAATGAATCACAGAGTCTAGCTGGTCGCATAATACTGTGTAACGTTTCTGAGATTTTGTTATATTCAAGTTATTGGGGATGGCATGACATCTTCAATAGCCTTTTTGTTGAACATCAAAGTCAGTTTATGCATTAGGTGACAACAGATTGGTGCTTTATTTTGCCGTGTCTTTGTTTTGAAGCTGAGGGAGGTGTAAATGATGCATTTTTGTTTTGTTTGGTCAGGTGAAAGCCATCAGCCGAGAGAAACAAGAAGAGGAGGTAAAGACACAAGAAGAAAGCAATACACGGCATGCAACTCGTCACCAGGTAATCAGTGTTAATTAGAATTGCATCACGTGTGTAATTTACACTAACAGCTTCTATGTAATGTAATGTAAAGATTAGATTTTCGTGTCTATTGTGTAATTGTTACAGACCAGTGGGCTGAAAGCTTGTATCATCAAGAAAGCAATGTATTAATTTTTGTACTGATTTCTAGACGCCAACACCTAAACAGAGTAGATACAAGGAGCAGGTTGTGGAAATCAGGAAGGGGCGAAATTCTGGCCTGCAGAAGGAGCAGAAAGAAAAGCACATGGTACACCAGCAGCATCCCAACATATGCCATTGCCATGTAGCTGACATGTTGTCTTACTTCTTGTTTGACCTTATGTTTGATCTAAAGGAGCATCGGCAGACACATAGCAACACCAGAGAGCCTCTGCTTGAGAACATCACAAGTGAATATGACCTGGAGCTGTTCAGGAAAGCTCAGGCCCGTGCATCTGAAGACCTGGTAATTGGATATTTTATTACTTTTGGTTCCTGTGGTTGTATTATTTTCACATTTCAATAGCCAGTTATCACAATATCGTAGTTTCTGAATTTGTCCTTAAGTGACAGTTTTTTCTTCCCTCCTGCAGGAGAAGCTTCGTATCCAGGGTCAGATCACTGAGGGCAGTAACATGATCAAAACCATTGTGTTTGGCCGCTATGAGCTGGACACCTGGTACCACTCCCCGTATCCTGAGGAGTATGCACGTCTCGGTCGGCTGTATGTGTGCGAGTTCTGCCTGAAGTACATGAAGAGCCAGACCATCCTCAGGCGACATATGGTGAGCCTTTAGATTGTAATCAGCAAGCCAGCTATGAAGACATTGCTAATTTTCGGCTGAATGCTGGTATGTCTTTATGAAATATCCTTTATATAAATAGAAAAAATCTGTGACTTACTGATTCACCAGCTCATATTAAAAGTTAAAAAGAGCTGCATTAGATTAAAAGATTAGCCTTCCTATAATTTAGAAATCCAGTTCTTTACACCAGACATTCAAAGGTATAATTTTGGCAAGTGCCAACATCGTCGTAAGCTTGTCAGTGCGTAATACGTTTTAAGTGGCTGAATTTCAATTTATCTTTTTACTGAGTTCTTAGAAATAACTTTACTTTAATTACTATTTTTGCTAATTTGTTATCACTTTAACCTTTCTTATGTAATTTATAGGCCAAATGTGTATGGAAGCATCCTCCAGGAGATGAGGTGTACAGAAAAGGCTCCATATCTGTGTTTGAAGTTGATGGGAAAAAGAATAAGGTAAGTAGACTTGGACTTGAAATATTTCCTCTTTATTGCTCTTAAGATTTTGTAACTATGGAAGATTTGAACACAAAAAAGTCACTTGTTAAAATCATTTCATTTCCAGATCTACTGCCAGAACTTATGTCTACTTGCCAAGCTTTTTTTGGACCACAAAACACTTTACTACGACGTGGAGCCTTTTCTCTTCTATGTCATGACTGAGGCAGATAACACCGGCTGTCATTTAGTGGGATATTTTTCCAAGGTAAAAGAAAAACAGCTGCAGCTCAATGTTTCAGACTTTCATATAATAAATTTCAGCTTAAAATATCAACGTTATCTGTAAATTTCAATTTTCATCACAGAAACTTTCAAAAACATTTTTTCTTTTTGTTTTCATCAAGGAGAAGAATTCTTTCCTGAACTACAACGTGTCCTGCATCCTGACGATGCCACAGTACATGAGGCAGGGCTTTGGCAAGATGCTCATTGACTTCAGTATGTATATGCTATCTCATTATTTCCTCCAGTTTAATCTGTTATTTATTCTGTCTAAATAGAATTAAAGAAATAATCAGTAAAGCACATTTACTGATTTAATGTTTGGAAAAAAAGGAAAAATATTATAAATCTAGTGTTTTATTTAATTGACAGTGCTGTATAATTTAATTATATTTAAAATTTTAGATATTGAATTTCTATATTTTGTTACACATTCTGCCAAAAACATGCTTTTGGAATCTTTTGTTAATATATCAAAAGGAAACAAAAGCTGAAACATCCTTTTAAATAAATATTTTTTACTTTATCTAAGTACCAAGTAGTAAAATAAAGTATAATAAACTGTAGTCTTGGTAGTCCCAAGTCCTCTTGGGAAATGTCTCGAGTTTTGCACACCTTTCCTTTGTAAGTTTCTCTTTTTTAACAGAAACATTTAAGTTCCTCTAGGTCTTGCAGTGTAGTCTCTGTAGAACAGGGGTCTCCAGCTCTAGTCCTTGAGAGCTACTGCCCTTGTAGGTTTTAGATGTTTTCTTACTATAATAGACCTCACTTAAATGAAAAGTTGAGCACAAGCTTGTTAATGACCTGTCAATTTTTTTAAATCAAGTGTGTTGCCACAGGGAAACATCTCCAACCTGCAGGACAGTAGCACATGAGGACCGAAGTAGGAGATCCCTGCTCTAGAAATGCTCTTCTGGATTTTGGTCTAGAATCCTAAAAAAAAGGAAAAAAGAAACCCAACTTTTTTTTTTTTTTTTTGCGTTGTCATAAGCCTGAAACAGTAATTAGGCAAAGTTTCTGTATATTATGTAATTTTTCCTTCTCATTGTTTTTCCCCTCTTTTGCTGATTGCCTTCATTGTTCAGGTTACTTGCTATCCAAAGTGGAAGAGAAAGTGGGCTCACCTGAGAGACCTCTGTCTGATCTGGGCCTCATCAGCTACCGTAGCTACTGGAAGGAAGTGTTACTCAGATACATGTGCAACTTTCAAGGCAAGGAGATCTCCATCAAAGGTGATTGAGAACACACTTAAACTGCTTCTCTTCATAAAGCATGAAAATAAAAGAAGCATTTTAGCATCAAGACAGACAAACTTAACAAGTTCGAGATTAATTTCCGTTTATTCAAGACAGTAGCCACACAATCGAACAAAATATTTACTGTTTTAATGTTTGCGTCATGCAGAGATCAGCCAGGAAACTGCAGTCAATCCGGTGGACATTGTGAGCACTCTGCAGTCTCTTCAGATGCTGAAGTATTGGAAGGGAAAGCACTTGGTGCTGAAGCGACAGGTAAGACAGACTATGTAGCCTTTATTCTTCTTGCTGTTCCTTTGAAATTTGAAAATGATCAAAATGGTTAATATGCATTTTGTTCAGAAAATCTAGTAAAACTCATTAAAGCTTTTATCTTATTTTTAACTATTGTCTGAAAGTAGAGTTAACGATAATCTTTTGGTGTTTTTTCTTCACCATCTACCTAATTGTTAATGCATTTATTTAACTAAAGAAATGATACCTTACTTTTTGTTCATTTTCATATTTGGTTTTCTATTTTTTCTTTCATCACAGGACCTGATTGACGAGTGGAAAGCAAAGGAGATCAAACGAGGTAATAGTAACAAGACCATAGACCCTAGCTCGCTAAAATGGACCCCTCCAAAAGGGACATGAACATTCAGAGCCTCAGGCTACTGAGAAGACTCGCCTCCAGCCTCACAAGCCACAAGTAGCCTAGACCTATGAACTGTCAGTAAAGATCAGTGTTCTGTTTATTTGACATTTTTATCCAGTTAATACCCCTGCATAGCCTTGTCACGACTTTCTTTTTTTTTACTTTTATAATGTACTTTCATTTAAATTTTCCGCATCATACTTTCCAAGTCAAATGATTGTTGACTGTCTCCGTAAAACTAGAGAATCTATTTTGTTTTAAAGCTGCTTATGTCTGCTTCGCTCTGAATGTTTAACGATAAACAATCCAGTGTGTTGGATAACATTAATGTTTTGCTTTGATGATGGCTGCATTTACAGGTAATTTTATTTCATTCAAGCTACATGCGTTATGAAGATGGTTGTCGCTCTTTTTGGGATAAGTACAAAAATTGTTGGCATGAACTAAACCAGGGTATATCAATCTTTTTTCTTTTAGAAAAATGATTGTGGTATTGTTTTCTTTGGTTGTAAAGTTGTATAGATTTCTTTGTAGATTCATTAATACAGGAATTGTTCCCATTCCTCTGGTGAACCTGCCAAAAATTAAGAAAAGAAATGAGCTCAGATATTTTTAATAAGTTTAGAATAGAAAACGGCACCACTGTTAGGATGCACATAGAAATTACACAACCTCAGGTTTTTCTACTGATACAATCATACCTTGCCTGTATGGTTTCTCTGAAACCTGGATCTCAGTGGGTGTTGCAGATGGAGTCACTCTGGTTAAAGATTCTGTAATAAACAGAAAATGTCTGAATGGGATTGTTTTTGCCTTGTGTTTTTAATCATAGCCGTCGTGTGTACTAGCAATTTGATATTTTTCATATCAATAAAGCTGACTTAATATTTTCAAATAACATTCTGTCTACTGGTGATGTTGCTCACCTCCAATGGGAATGCTTCTTCCCATCAAGCCCACAAACACCTCTCCTTTATTTCCTACACAAAAAAGGATGATGGACACATTTACAAAGAAGAATAATTTTACAAATACACATTTAAAAATATTTTTGTAATGCAAGCTTTTGCTGTAATTTGAGAGCAAAGTCATGTTACTCACGTCTGTTTACTTGAAATGGTTTCTTTGTAGCTGTGAGGGAGTAAAAATATTCATCATTCCACAGATAATGTATCAGTGATCACATTTTTGCAGGTATTCTCTTAAAGGCTACCTGAACGTTTCCCCATAAGTCCGTAAAAGCGAAGGGCCTTAGATCTTTTCAACAGATTGTCTATGGGATTGGTCAGATCCGTGTCCCCTGACACATGCTGTGAGACAATAATTGATATTGCACTGCTTTTTAAAAGGTAAATAAATATTCACTAATGTGCTCTCCATCTAATACTTCAGAAGGTTTAACAACTCCATGAGTCTCACCTGCCAGTCTCTGGACAGCCCTCCTTTCTCTGCGCTACAAGACAGTCCCTTAAAGGTCTGCACCAGTGCACAAAAAGCCATAACGACAAGCTGGATCTTCCAGTTATCCATGTCTAGATCAGGGTGAGATGTTTTAGTCCTGCTTCCCTTCAATTTAAGGAATTTTATTGTTGATAAAGGCTAAAACATATTATATATGTACATTCATATTTAAAGATGATGCTCAGAGAAGTGGGATCCAGCATTCGGTTGTTCGGGCTTAATCTTAGTTGTATTTATACCCCTAAACGCCCCCGCTATACAAGACCCCTCCCCTATAATCATGGCGCACCTACCTCCCTTGGATCTGAATTCATAGCTTTGTTTTCACTACATATTTTGGAATTGTTAATCAAATTTACAAAAAGTAAATAAAGATTACATGCTCATAAAATATTGTTAAATACTTTATAGCTGGGAATGAAATGTCATTCAGAGGTTTATCAGTAACAGTTTACAGAAACAAACAAAAAGAGATCAAATATTTACATTGGAGATTACCACCTTTTATTTCCATTTTTATTAGACATCTGAGTTACTGCTCGTCTAATATTCTCCTTTTTGCTCATTTGTTGCCTTGTGATGTGCACACACTTCTTTGATATCACAGAAAAGAGGGCTTGGCAGGCAGGTGCTGGGTCTTTGAGCGATGCTCTGCAAATATGACCATCTACTTTGAAGATTTTATTGGTTTGACTTGTTGAGCTGCTGGGTCTACGGAACAGGACAGAGCAGATGTGGTCTCTAAGGTAGAGGTTTGACTGCTTAAGATTTGATGCAATTTAAATGAAATATCTGGTTAGGAGTCAAACACAAAAGTGCTGTAGTTGCAAATCAAACCCTGACATACTGTTCACGTCAATATTTATAACCTATTTATAACTATCAGTGGGGTCATTTATTTTTTGTCTCCCGAGATAATTACAGTGTTATTAAGCCTATTCATGATCTTTACTTACTTAGCCATTTAAATGCCCTGTTTTGATAAAAGCGGAGCTCTTTCTCCAACACTCTGGCCATAGAAATTTCTGGAGAGGCAATTACTTGACAATCTGTGCTGTAAGGACACTCACTCGAAACAAAGCTGACACACACATCAAATGCTTTGATCCTTGCACAGGTGCTTCCAAAAACAAGAAAAGCTTGGGACAATTAAGCCTGAAAGGCAATTACACCTGAACAGCCCCGTGTACACAGTCTAACCCAATGCTAACGTGAAGAGCTGAATCAAAAGAAATCAGAGGCTCCACATCTACATATGAAATGGTTGAGTCACAAAGAGCTCCTGTAATGACAGAACCCTGCATTTCCATGTGACGCAGGACACATCATTTCAGGATCTGGACAACTCACTGATGGTGACTGGCTTTTTCTCTTTCCTTTTTTTCAAATACTTGGACAAGCTAACATTCAGTCTTTGAATTAATCCCCACAGATGAAAGCAGTGCATTTGAATAACACACACACAAAATAAGCTTTTACAATAATTTATCGGGCAAAAATATTAATTCCAAAGTTTATGAACTGTTGAATGAACTGCCCTCTATTTCTTTTGTTTCAGCCATTGTGGTGATGCGCTAAGGACAATTATCAAAAGGCCTACTTCAATGTCGTCCTCAGTTTCTAGACAGATGACTTCAAATTATCTTCAAACACTCTTTGATATTATGTAGAATTTACACGAGTCAATGACAGCAAGCTACCCCGTCCTAATCCACCACCCAGAGACACACTTTCTTGTCTTTAAAAGCTGTTTTTGGTCTTCACAAAATATATTCTGTGGCAAAACAATACTTTTCCTTATGGATCAGCACAATGTGATATTAAGTCACATTTTATTGATATGGATTTAAAATGGCCAACTACAGTATGTTATAAAATTACTCCTGCCTCAACTCTACCCTTCTTGTGTCTCATTATGACCTTCCACATTCTCATCTCAAGTGGAGAGAACTAAATTGATCTTAGGAGTGGAACCCGATAATGTAAAAATACCAGAAATTTCCCAGAAATTTGAAAAAAAGGGATCCATCTGGAAGACTTGATTCTAATTTCATGAATCTGAAAGTAACATATGTTTGAGTGTAATGACTTCAAATCAAGTAGCCTAACTATAAGATATCTACATGTAACATAGCCACTTTGTTAAACAAGTGTTTAAAAGTATTAAATGGCATTCTGTTAATTACACAACTGATTTACAACACAAATTTATTCTGTGGCAAAACAATACTTTTCTTCATAGATCAACATGAGTCTGGATGAATTTAATGCTTCTGTTTCGTTCATTCATTGGTTGGTTGGTTCGTTCATTCTCTCTCTATACTGCTTAATCCAATTCAGGGTCTTGGGAAAGCTATAGCCTATCCCAGCAATCAGCAGGCGAGAGACAGGGTACATCCTGGGCAGGTTGCCAGTCCATCACAGGGCCAACACAGAGAGAAAACAACCACTCACACTCACTCCTAGGGAGAGTGACCAGGTAGCCTAACATGCATGTCTTTGGACGGTGGGAGCAAGCCAGATTACTGAGAAAACAGCCTGTGAAGGCTCTTGTTTATTGTTCCCTGTGGTTCTGGGTTAAGCTTCCTTAAAAGAAAAAACTATCAATCACACATTTATGCTTCAAATGGTCCATGTTTTCCACATTTGCCATGTCTTAAAGATTCAGGAAGTTGAACATGACAGATAAAGTATAAAGCATCTGTGCATATTTTTTCTCAGAGGAAAACTAATAAGAACCATCATGGTTTCTGGTTAAGTCTTTTCCGTGTATGATAAAGTGAATTTTTGTCCATTCTCTGCTTTTCTTGGCCATCTGATGCTACATACACATGACACAAGGTGGTGCAACCTGACATTGTTGGAAATGACGGCCAAAATTCCCTGTTGACAGATACCATCAGAAAAGTCAGTATTGATATCTGAGCAGCTTTAAGAGAGGAAGTGCTGATATCTCTATGCAATCTTTTCCATCTTAAGCTAGCTAAGTAGTCATTTCAGTATTTTTCACAAAACTCGATAATAATTCTAAAGAGACAACCACTAAAAGTAAATAATAAACATACTAACTATTAGAAAGTGAGGAGAAACATACAAACCAACAAACCGAAGGGAAAAAAAAGGAAAAGGAGACAAAAAAAGAAAATAGAAAATCATTTCACCAGACTTAACAAGTTTAATTGGATTTGTTCAATCAGATTAGCACAGAAGGACATGACGGGGTGTAGAAACATGTATCCCTTCAGAAAGCAGGGTTTAGTGCAACCTAAAACTGAGATATTTTCCTCCAGAAGGAGGCAGTGTTGCCTAATGCATAAAATCAGAAGTGCAACCGCCTCACTGGTGACATGTCAGTATGACTTTTAAGCCTGGATGGATTTTATGCTTCTGTTGCTGGGCCTGTTTTGTCTGTTTGTCTCACACATTAAACTGGGACTGAAACCACGCACAAGTGTTGTTTTGATCAGTGCAAATGTAAAACATGTTACAGATCATTGTCAATTTTTGTGGTCTGCATTTGTTCAGTTTTTAAGAGAGGGAATGCAATATTTAACCACCTCAAACAGATGTGCTTTTAATGCTGTAGGACAGGCATTAAATAATCTCATTTAAAAGTTGAGAACATGGTTGCGGCATAAAGCTAGATTAGCAAAACCAAAGGGCACAACATTAAATTCATACAAAGCACATTTAACAACGTATTAAATATTTTTTATACACAACCTTTATTATAAAGTTATTTTGCTTATAATGTCATGTCCACAAAAATATAGCTGTTATTTTACATGGAAACATATAAACATGAGGTATATCAGATTACACAGTCCACAGTGGAGTAATACGTTTTCTGCTAACTGTGTTAGCATCAACATGAACAACAAATTACTATTTTGTAACTTTTGTCCACAAATTTCTGAGAGATAGGGCTAATATAGATCCTACAGAGGGTTATACTATTTTCCATCCATGCAATGGTGGGAAATACAATGTCGTGTCCATGTGACTGTAGGTAATGTTAGAAGTTTTTATTGTTCCACTTTGCCTAAAATTCTCCCAACTCTCTTCTTCCCCCAGTTGTTTTTCCCGTTTGGTGCCCTGTGGCACTTCAGTGTGGTTTCTCCAGAGAGGGAGGCATAAATTTGCTCTTAAAGGCTTCTCTGAGAGTGAAATACCACTGTCTGGCCTTGCATGCTCAGACTGGGGGCTTCAGGCCGGTACTGTGGCAGTTCTGTCTATATGCATCCGTGAGACTAGCTGGTGTCATGGGATTGGCTTAACCACAAGGAGCATGAGATGTTGTGTGTTTGTGTTTTGATTCCAACAAATACCATAGCTCTGCCATGCCAACTTTCTCTTGAGAAAATGTAGGTGCTTGGACACGCTTGTTGGCAACATTTTATACAATTTTCAAATGGAGTGGGCTCCAGAGAAATAGTGTAAAGAGCAAGCCAATAACTAAAGTGTGATGAAGACAATCCACTACCTGCACATTCACACTCCCTGTTGTTTGAAAATGGTTCACTGGAGTTTATTTTAACAATTGTCAAATGTTGTTTTTTAATGAATAGTTAACTCTTTTTCTGATGAATTTTTATGTTTTTATAACCACAGAATGGATCTTTTCTTTCTATTAGTACGTGAGAGAACAGTCACGGACGTTCCTTGTTTTCTTCTCAGCAGGTAACTTACCTGACAGTATAGATGCACTTTGTTGACAGATAATGGGTAGACGACATTTGAGATGGTTGCTATATCTAGCTTTACTACTAGATGTCAACTATCTTTTAAAGGCCTAAGAGTATTACTGTGTCATTACCTTTGACTTTTCCAATTAGCACTACAAGTGTATTACACTAGGTTATGTAAGCTGTTTACTCTTTCCATGCTGTCACTGCTGGGCTCTTCTTTAGTCCTTTGGCATTTTTTATAGTTAAAAAAAATACACGTTGATGCTCAGCATCCATGTCTGAAAAGAAAATACAATTAACCTCATAAGTTTCCTTGTAGGAGTGACGAGAAAGTGACTACCAAACTGTTTTCTGGAGTATCATCCATCTATTTCTCATCCACACGGATTTAATTCTTAAATGTGTTTCTTAAGTCTTTCCTTTGAGAAAAGATTGCAGATTGCATTTCTTCTTGTACACATGCAAAGAAATTAAGTAATTTAGTCTGCAACTGGTGCAATAACCATTTGAGTTGCTTCAGTAAATTGTCCTCCTCTCAACTTAGAATAAAATACGCTTTGGTAGTTTAAATCATTAAGAGATAAATTATTAATTTACTTATCAAATTGTCTTACACAAACACGTGTATTCCATCAAAATCTGTGATTTGAATGATTGTAATGTTTAAAATGTGTAGGACTAGAAAAAAGCTATGGTCTTGTTTGCTGATGATAATGGGTTTAATCTGGTCAAATGCAAGAGACATGGACTGGACACAGTAATTGTGTTACTGGACACAGTTTCCTGTAATACTGCAAGAAATGGGGAATAAGAAAGAACGTTAATCTATGTTGCATACTGCAATGATAGCATAATTTTGTAAGAAATCTGAGAGTAAGTATCTGTGTATTGATTGAATCACACTCTACACCAGATCTGCTAATTAGCAAGTTGATGTTGTGCCCAATTGTGATCCCCAAGAAAAATCCTAATAATTCATAACACTTTCTAATACAATCAGGTAAGTGTTTATTTTATGGAATCATATATAGCAGATTTTATGGAGCACTATATTGACAAGACAAATGTATTTTTATAGGAAAACAAAAATGTGTAAAACATTTGCTTGTGAGAATTAAGAATGGACTGAGATTGAGTGAGTTTAAAGAATGATTGCACAGCTTAGGCATAGAGATCCTGTCCTGAAGCTAAAGCAATACGACACAGGTTTCTGACCTTAAAGCTCTGTGCTTCTGATTCATGTTAATGTCACACTAACAATCAATATGCACATTCATGGGGCCATCATTGCTCTGCACCATCCTGGGGGGTAGAAACCGCACTTCATAACTTTATTTTGCTTTACGGCACCGCATCACGTGCCAGCGATTGGATTTTATTATACTGGCCATTTTGGATACACACCATGGCTGATTCAGCTAAGAAAACCAAGAAGCCATGAAGAAGCAAGAAGAAGAGAGGCTGTGACAGAGCAAAAGATAAGTAGTAAATGGACTGTACTTACAGTATTCACACACACACTTACATTGTTACAACCTAAGTGCTTTTTCCTATCACTCACATTTATACCCTAAGGACACTTTGACATGTAGTTAGGGGAAGTCTGGAATTGATCCACCGTTTTTTTTTTCAGTTGGCAGACCACTGCTCTTCCTCCTCAGCTACAGCCACTACAGTGCAGACGAGTGGCTTTGGGGAGAGATTTCAGATTCAGTTCTAAATCTCGGTAGATGGTGAAATAAAGCTGTAAAAATGCCTCAAACTGATAAGATTTTTGCAATAACTTGTAAAGTAAATTTCACAGCTTTGGCTATTCAGCATTTGTCGGCTCCTCTAAATACATCTTCAAACTGAGAGCAATGTCTTTAAACTGAGAGCATGCCAACTATAATCTCAAGGAATATAAAGTAAAAACTAAATGACCCCTGTGCTGTCTTTGATTACAAGGTACTTTAATTCAGTGAGGTAAAGGTGCCGTGCACAAGCATAGCGGTAATCTAGTGGTTGTATAGCCTAAAGCATTGTGTACCACATTTCTGCAAAATTTCAGAGATACACAATCTACTTTGCAATCTCAGTGCTGAAGAATGTTTGTTTTTATACTTCCAACGGAGTGGCGGACTTGTCTCTGCCCTCAAACGTCAGATCCAACTATCACTTTCTCACTTGGAAATAGAGTTTTTACAACCAAACTTTAACTGGCAGGGGTAGATTTTTCTGAGCTAAAAGGGACAGAAGTGTTTGGAAAATGAAGCAAACAATGCTTCATGCCAGCCAATATCTATTCTTAGGTAATGAATTTAAGACAAAAATAAGGTTAATAGCATTTACTAAAGATTGTCCAACTATTTATCAGAAAGAAAACTGAAAAAAACACTTTTTGTTTCATCAGGAAAACCTTGCTGAGGGTTTGGCTGATAACATTTATAAACCGACTACATGGTGTGGAGCATCTGTATTTACTTTCCTTTAGACTTTTGTGCCACTGGGCCAAATATATTGGAGCTTTGAGAAAAATTTAACTTTCTCAGTCATAATTACAATATGAATCTTGACATGAATGTTATTTACAAGTGGAAAACTGGTAATTATGGTAACTCTGACATGATGTGAATTTAGCAAGTTGATTCATATGTAGCGCTTATGCACCAGAGTGGTATTGATCTAGTCATCTAATATTTTTATATTTTAAAAAATGTCAACATCTACATGCTATCCTGTTAAGAAGCTTATTAATATTTTGGATCCCAACCCCTGAATAATATTATTTGTTGTCCTTCCCCAGCTTCTCTATGGTATTCATCTGCTGGCTCTTAGGTTAGAGCCCATGGGGCCCCAGAGACCCAAAATTAGCCTGGTTACTGATGTTCTTGTTTGCTGGGCTCTTGTGGCTTCTTCAACACTTTGCTTATGGCAAGGCCTCTTTTGGTCAGATGTGCTTACTTTGTCGAGGAGCCAATCACCAATTCATTCCTAAAGCCTCAGAGGTTTAAAAGCCAAGTGCATAATTGCTCCTTAAATCAATCTTCAAATTTTGTGGTATCCAAGCTGCAAACAGTTGGCCTGGAATCATTTATTCACAGAGCAAGACTGTCCATAAAAAGTATTTAGAGTTCAGAATATTTTACAGTATCCTAGAGAAAATTACATGTGAATGAGTGAAGATAGATTCAATTATATGCTTGTATTTTACATACATTTTACATAAGCCTTAATATAATTTGTGCCATTTGTTCAACGTTTATGGGTGACATTGTGTTCTTGTGGTTCTGACTATTGGACCGACCGCACAGCTGGAAAAGCATGCCAGCATCTGAGAGGCTTTCCCCCATATTTTAGATTTTCCTCTCAATCCCTTTTCATAAACTTCAATCAGCTGCTGCAAGTCTGTTTGTGTGTGAGACAGACAGAACATGCAGACAGTGCGGTTGCAGCAGTGTCACTTTAAAAAACAGACAGGACTCATCTTTGTTTCTCCACCTTAATAACAGCTCCTCACACACACACACACACACACACCGACGCCCAGGGCTTTACGAGTCTTGTTTAATGCACACTGTCCTACTTGCTGCTTCTATCTCTGTCTCTCTTTTGAGTTTTCTGTCTCCATCTCCTTCTTCCTCCTTCCCTCCCTCCTTTATGTCTTTCTCTCTCTGTCTCTTCACTCCTCCTCCTCCTCCTCTCCCTGCTGTATTTGCAGTCAGCTTTAGTGCCAGACACCCTGAGGCAGCGGTAGCGCCAGCAAGTCTTCCCACCTCTGTTTTTGTGGTAGAAGATGACATGTCGAAGCTTTGAAGGGCAGGGGAAGGGAGGGAGAGGGGGAGGGAACGGGAAGGGAGGGAGGGAGCACATCACTCGGCGCAGAGGAAAAGCAAGGGACCCAGAGAGAATGTCATGTGGCCTGCAGTCCGCCCAGATACTCTCTTGCTGCCTCCCTTTCTCCAGCTTTCTATGTGGGCAGGCAGGAATGGCGACAGGAAGCACCCCCCCCTCACACGCACACACACATACACCATCATCCTTCCTCCCTTCATCCCTTCTGCCCTCCTTCAAGTCTTCACTCACTTACTTATTCCTCTTGTCTCCCCTTCTACCCCTCCCTGTTTTCCTCTACAATAACCCACCTTCTGCTCATCCCGCTGCTCCTCTCAAGACTCAGAGTTTTTGTTGTGTAAATTTCCTAAACTGCATTATTTTTCTTTCTTTTGCCCTCCTTCTTTGGGCCTGTCTGACTCTCTCACCCACAGGCGTGCCTGTGCATCATAACTCACTTGGTGTTGAAGTGTGCTGAGGTGTATTGAGGTGTGTTGAGGTGTAAACTGTGAGTGAGTAGCAGACAAAACATGTTTGATTTCCAATCCTCAGGTATTACTCATCCTTTCGTGTTAGAGGGGAAATTCTTTTCCTTTACATATGTACCATATAGGGTCCCTCCATGCTGTCAAATCAAACTCTTTCAGTTTATAGATTTTCTTGAAAAAAACACACACACACAAACAACAAAATTCCCCTTTCAAAAGTGTCAGCAATACCTGCTTTGTAATAAGAGAAGCTACAGCTAAGCTTCTGCATTCATATATCATATATATATATATATATATATTACATGCACACTTGTACCACTAAAATAAATTAATGTCTCATATTTTGATGTCTCGTCTGAATGAAGCACAAGACATATTAATGTACAAGTTATTCGTTATCTATGACTAAAAATCATTTTAACAGAGTAACAAAGCCATAAATGATACGTATTTTGTGTCAAATCCTGTGGAAAAAGGCATGTAGACCGATAAAACGGCAGCCTAATAAAATCTGGTCCTCCAGGTGTTTTATCTGTTTATATTCCCACTGGAGGAATGCTGGGTTTGTGTACTAATTTGAGTATCAGAGCAGTGGGATTAGCACCGTGGTAGACAGGATGGGGCCACACAGAATTGATCAAACATCCTGTCAGATAGACTCAGCTAAACGAGTAGGGTAATCTTAGTCTTTGTTTGTTTCACAGAAAAGAAAACACAAGACGCTCTCTGTGATTCTCACAGCCAAGCTAATAAAACGATGAAAGGAAAATAGAAGGCTTCGCTGTGGTATATAAATAAAAAAAGTTTCCACTGACTTTGATATGTGCTTCTAATGGTACATCAGCCACACCGGCCTGTTCTTATGTGGCTGCTTCACCTGTGTTCTTTCAAAGCTATGACACACAAGTTATACAATATAAAGCATTCTTTAAAACAGACATACGGACAAAAAAAAACAATTGAAATATACCAGTTAGCTCCTAAAAAGCAAAAGAACTGCTTTTAATTTCATTTTAAGTCAGTGTGAGTGTTGCTCAAGCTTTTTTCTTTCAAGTAACCAAAGTTGGCACACAATCGATCGCAGGAAATTTGTCTGACAAGAAGGAAGTAATAGAAAATGTACATAAAAGTTACAGAAAGTATGGCTTCAGTCAAGAGTACACTTGATTTGTAAACAAGTGATTGATGGGTTTTCAGATCTAAAATCTGAGTAGGCTTTCTGTGTAAAAAGATGGCGTATCTAGGAGTTTCTTAAGTCAAAGTGAGGAGTTCATCTTTTCCAGCTCCTGAAACTTAATACTGTCAAGTTTTCTCATTTAAATAGCAAAAGCGAAAAAAAAGAAGAAAAAAAAGGACAAGTTCTTTTACATTCTTTTACACTGGTATGTGTTTGTGGATGTGTGCATTGCACACTCAGACTGAGATTAGTGTTTCTGTACACATTGACTGAAAATAACATTGCAGCAATAACACCTTTTGTAGACAACGGATAAAAACAAAAACGCTGTCACTTGTTGACCAAATTAAGTAGCCTTTTCTCACTCAGATAAGCTCACTTGATACAGAAAAGTGTGTGTGTTTGAGTGTGCTTGTCACTGTATGACATACTATTTGTGTCCATACATATTGTATCACTGCAGGCCAGTTTGATATTTCAAGTCATTACCAGCGTCAGTAAGGGAAGAGATTACAGGGTACAGTGGCAGTAACACACACTATTAGCAAGACAAGGTGTTATTATGCCTCTGGTGTCAGGTGAGATGTCAGAGCAACTAGTCTGTGTCATGCTTACAATTGCTGGATCAGCAGGCTTATACAGTAACAAGTAGGTTACACAAACACATTAACAAAGAAGAAACTATACAAATCTTTTCTGAATGGTTGACCATGGGATTTTTGTTGACGATTCAAAATGTTTATGTAGTTCCAGATTTTATGTACTGTATGTTTTCACAGCTCGCAGATTAATGCAAGGCATTTTTAATCCTTGTTGATTAACTTCTCATCTTGATAGTCCTGAGCTACTGGTACAGTGCAGTTTTTTTCTTTCACTTTCAGATTTGGAATTTTCCCTGTGAGCTCTTTCCTTTACAGATAGTGTGTTAAATGCATTAAGAAAATGCTCACGGCTGCAAATGTGAATGAGAACATACATTTCTCCATTTTTTTGCGCGCCCCCCTTCTTTCTTTTTGGGTCTAAATTTTCCATGCCTGGCTTCCCTGCTGCTGAGAGTGCTGTTCCTTGAAGCCACAGTGTATTTTGAAGCAAGGTCGGGAGAGAGCCAGAGGCTCCAAAATCAGGCACAAGACTCCCAGTGTTCCACTGCTGGGTTTGTTCTTGGCATTTACTCCTAACCAGAGAGGTCTAGCTAGCCACAGTTACTATGTGTGTGTATGAGAGTGTGCATCTGTGTGTGAACATATATAACGAATGGAGGGGGGGGGGGGGGGGGGGGGGGGGGGGGGGGGGGGGGGGGGGGGGGGGGGGGGGGGGGGGGGGGGGGGGGGG
>JBAMHW010000024.1:16681629-16693707 GCA_037177495.1 Rhadinocentrus ornatus | reverse complement strand
TTACCCCTAACCAGGAGGGTCTAAGGGGCCACAGGTACTAGGTGTGGGGGGGAAGGGGTGCAGCTGGGGGGGAAAAAAGGGAACCCCTCCCCCCCCCCCCCCCCCCCCCCCCCACCCTCCCTTGCCCTCCAGCCTCCAAGCTTATATAGAAGCAGCTATGGGTGACTCATTTATGGGCACTCCCACATAGACACAGTACCTGGAAGTGAGTATGAGACTCCAGAGTGGAGTTTCTTTTGGAAGAATTTTCAGTTTTCATGGTAACCCCCAATCCATACACACTCTAATCTCCACAATATTAAAGTATGCATGTCACTGAAGTGGAAGTTGGCCCAGCTGTAGTAAAGTTTGACGAATCTGAACACACAAGCAATTCAGGGGAGCTCCTCTAAATTGGTTCCATACCTTAGCTGACAGCAGTGAGGTCATCCCTGAAGAAAAGAAGCTGATCAGATTTCATCAGATTTCTAATGCTGTCATTTTAGACCATTATTTAAAAAACAAGTCAGATTTTCACAAGATGATAGTCTGTCTTTAATCATAACCTCTTCTAAAGGATAGACCTACAGCATTCTGTTCAGAATAAAAAGTATTGGTGTATGAAAGGGGACCACACATCAAATACTCACACTCGATTAACACATATGGATCTAACATTAATCCTGAAGGTTCCTTTCAGTATGTCAATGGAAAGTCATTCATCTGTCTTCTTCCTCAGACAGAATATCCACTCGGGGTCTGGAAGTCTAGTACGCAACACACAAAACCACAGGGAATATAAATAAATGGCTGTATTTCTCTCCCTTCTTTTGTCTGGTCAGGACACTCTGTGGAGAGCCTGCCAAGTTGAGCATCTACATTTGGGTTTGGCTGTTCCCCTTGCCCGACAGCTCAGCCTTGGCCAAACCACAGGAAAAGGAAGCAAAGGGTTCTCTCTGAAGGGCTTATAAAATATTGTCTCGGGTAAAAATGTCGGACGTGAATGGCAACACTCAGCTCCTACACTAAAAACAAAAGGGCTTTGAAGGACAGACATGAGGTAGTCACTGTTGTTTTTGCTGCCCTGCTGCCCAGACTCTTGTGTTTTACTGTTTCTCACAGTTCATCTGTGTTTCTAGTAAGCCCCGTGTTTCCTGGTAGAGAGATACTATGATTTGCAGTAATAACCTCAGGGAATGGCATTTCTAACTATTTGGTTTCACTTTGGCATACTTACGGCTTCAAATTAACTGGAAACAGCATCTATTTTAAATATAGCCAACAGGGCGCATAAAGAATATATTTCTAAAATTGTACACATCAAGATGAGATTTTACCATATTATGTTGAAATGTAATGATACATTTAAAGAGAAAATGCATATAACTTGAGTTTAATGCTCTGTTAGCAGCCACATTTTATTTCCATATTAATAAATACCTTTGAAATGACTTAAAACTTCAGATCTGAAAGAGGTGATTTATCTTTCTTCTCTTTTTCTTCCATGCTGTAAGAACCACTGTATCTTATATGATACAATGAGCAACACTCCCATTTTTTACCTGCAGTGCATCAATACTGAAAATAAGAGTTCAAACAGGTTTTGTATAGACCCACCATTAGAGACCAATCTCTTCAACATGTCAAAACCGGGAATCTATTTGTTAAATACTATCTAATATTAGCATTTAGCAAAGCATAATTAGCCAATTGCTGCACTAATTAGCTAATGCCCTTTATGTGTTTATTTAATTTCAGCTCAATGTAAAAGTCTCTACTACTTTTTTGTTATTCTCTTCATCCCTCCCAGGTTTATTTGACCTGATCTTGTTATTATCTGAATTGTGTCTAGATTAGCAAACTTTATGTGATATTCTGATTAGCTACAAAAAGAAATGTGAATCAGATGTGTTTCCATTGACTGGATTATTGGCTGAATAAACTAGAATGCATTGTGTTGATGGTATAAGCTTTGTTTCTTGTGGTTATAATTCAATAGAAGAAGTAGTCTTAATAAGAAACAAACCTCAAAGAAGAAAAACAACCAAAATAATTGGGCTCATGATTAATCATTATTTTAATCACAGGATGTATGAAGTTACAAAGTTTACAGTGTTCTGAACGACCAAATGTGATCCAGTGTTGTTGAAGACTGCTGTGGGCCACAAAAACACCAAAAACAAACATGAACTACCCCCTTAATTTCTGGCCAATCTGAGATTTTGGGGCAGCTGTAGCTCAGGAAGAAGAGCAGCCATCTGCCAACCTGAAAGTCAGTGTTTCGATTTGAGGCTTGCCCTGACTTTATGTCAAAGTGTCCGTGGGCAAGACACTGAACCCGTCACTGTCACATTGCCTCCCAATGCGCCTGTTGGGGAATGAATGTGTGTGTGTGTGGGTGTATGTTAGAGCAAAAAGCACTTAGTATGTAACCATAGAAGTGTTGTATGAGTGTGTGCATGAATGGGTGAATGTGACATGCAGTGTAAAGTTTTTTGGGTGGTCACGATGACCAGAAAATTGCTATATAAGTACAAGGTCCATTTACCATTTTAAATGAGACGCTTCTTCATTTGCTGCATTGATTGAGCTTCTGACATATTCAGTGACACTCTGTAAATGTCACTACAACAGTAACAATAATTTTATTTTAGCTATACTGATTTTGGGAGTACATAAAGTCTGTTACAATAGGAACTATGTTGACCCAAACGAATATATTGATTGTTTATTATTGAATATGATTAACATAAGCGATTGTGTCTGTTGTGTTCAAGTTTGGCAGACAAAGGTGCTCAGACATTAGACAAATCTTTCTTTTTTATCTCTTGATTATGACAGTTGTGGTAATTTTATGTTAATTTCATTCATCAGATTTGTGAATTCATTTAGATTTTATCTTCTCATTTTACATTTCCATTGTGATACTGGTGCTTTTGGTCTTGGGCTACATCGGAAACTTTTGTGAGAACACTAAGAGAAAATTAAACTACTGTCACTGTGAATATTTTTGTCCATTTAGGCAAATTTTTACTCCAAATATGGCTGTTATTTTGGCTATGTTAGTGTATATTGCATAATGTTTTTGTAAGAAAGTCTCACAAATTTTAGAATTCAGTTTAAATTTTATGTATTAGCTTAAACAGCTGGTGATTCAAGTTGTTTTAGTCTTTTCCAGGTCAGGTGTTCTTTGCAAAGTATCTTCTATTCCCTGTGATTGAGACCTTCTTGGAAACAGGCGAAATTCTAATCTAATGAGCATAATAACTTTTTACCACATTAGTCATTAGTGTAAGTTTTTTTTTGTATATTTTTTTCCGTTTTTAACTGTTTTCATTCTTTTTTGTTCTTATTCATATACTCTAAATGTGAACAAAAGCATCAAATGAAAACTGAGCTATTAATTGTGTGGATCTACAGTACATGCCTGCCAACCTGATCTCTCAGAAATACGTGAAACACCCATAAGAGCTCAACACAAATACTTCCAGGACCACGGAAATCAGGGCAGTGTTAATCAGTGGTGGAGCTTGTTGTTGTGTCTGCATGACTTTTCTGGATCAGGAACAACAAAATAAAGGCACAAGTTCTGCATTATGTTTACTAATGCAGAATAAAAACATTCCAGTTTTTAAGTGCTAGTTATTTGATTGCTTATAAGCTTAGCAAGTATACATGCGGTGTGACCTTAAGGTTAAGTGGTGGTGATGCAAAGACCTAAATGAAAACAAACAAACATGCATATGTATATAATGAAAAAACAATGTTGCAAAAGTCAAAACAAATCACCTCCTACACACAGATACAAACCCAACAGACAAACTTGGACCACATCCTCCCATTTTCCCATCCACTGTCTCTCTCTTTGACATGTCTGTGACAGTATGTAGTGGCGCTGTTGTGTGCCTGCCTTACAGATCACCTTGTATGTGCACATTCATGTGTACTTATTTAGAAGTAGAAGTGCATGAATACATGGCTAAATGCATTAAAGCATGCAGTGTATACACGCACGAGGTGTGTGTGAGGGCTTAGTCTGTCCATGTTATGGGATGTGTATGGAGGGCCATCTGGTCACCCCTGCAAATGCCTTGGTCCCTGTGAAGTGCTGTCAGCGTGGCCGTTGTGGTCTCCCGTGGCGACTAGAGGCTTGCTGCACAGCACTTCCAACCCAGGCAGCCAACCTCAGAAAAGGAAATTTGGGTCGCTCAAATGGAAGGGTTGCTCCCTAGCTATTTGCAGAGTCCTCTACCGGTCCAGCACCACCCACGATATTCCATATGAGAACCAGTGTGCATGTGGTGCCTGTATGTGAGTATTGGGGGTTGTAGAGAGGGAATAGGGTTGGTGGGGTAAGTTGATGTGTGTCTGAGTATGTGAATACAAGAGATTTAATGAGAAAATTCTGCCTTTACGTTTGAGTCTGCAGGCACATGTAGTGCCTTTCAGGAATACAACTGCATGAATTTTTTTAGCTTCATTAAAACCCAATACATACTATGACAGGAACTATCCACTTTACACTTTGGTTTTACTCTGCAGCAATTAGCAGTTAAATATTCACAACACATTCAAATGATTCACTTGTCAAATGCCACAGATGAAATGCATAGGCTATTAGAAACTATATGATTTATTCCATGCATTATAAATCATAACTTGCTGTCACATTTATAGATTCTGCATTTTAAGAGGGCACACTGGAACAGAGATGGAGCCAATCATTTTCTAACTTAGCCTGGATAAACATCTGGGCTGCTGATCATGGAAATACGATGAGAATATGGAGACGAGCAGAGCCTTAGATGAATGAGAAACCTGCCTGTAGGAAACTTCACTTCAAGTGAGATCATCGGCATTCTCTTGATGCCCATCACTTGGGTTTAGTGGTTTTCTGATTGAGCTCTGTATACTTGGAGGAATGATGCTGAAACAAGGTTGTTCATCCATTCACTGAAATGAGGTAGAACTGATATATTTTTACAATGCATAGCACCTTGCTTATTGAATACAAACGTGACCTGCTGTATGTTGTATGTTCAGGAGCCAAAATGACTACCTTCCCCAGTTTTGATGTTTCTGAGAAAGGTAAGCAAGTAAACAATCTCTTATTGCCCACAGGAGGAGGACAGTCCACTGCCACCCAAGGGGAGACCTCCAGTATCACTCAAAGTCTTCTTATGTTGTGAATATTAGGTTAAGGTTATTTTAGGCCGAACCGCTGCAGAAGCAAATTACAGTGCAAGAAAGGGGGTGAAAAACCATGTGGGCTGTCTAGCATGTAATTTTCCTGTTTCTCTTTCAAAGGATGAGGTATTTCTTGAGGAAGCCCTGTTAAATTTACAAGCCATGACCCCACATCAGCGAGAAGGAGACTCCTCTGACAGGGAAGAGGAGGCATGGATTGTGGTTTCTGACTTAAAGTCCAGCGCTTAATGGAGTTAGATCACTGCATTGTAATAATTAATCTGATTCAGTGCAGGTTATCAAAAGTGTTTACCTATGGTTTGGCATTCAAAGGAAGATAAGTGATAAATGAGACACCTTGGGCACTTCTGTCACGGTTTAGTGCTAATGCTCATGCATACCAAACTGAGATGGTATAAGATTCCCTCTGGCTGATCTAAAGAAACCTCACCTAGAATCAAGGTCTTTCATGCCTGAACAAGAGAGCAGTCTTTAGAAGAATAAAGATGATCACTGCTTTCTCTTCAAGTGTACCTCCAGACGTCTCAGTCATAATTATGCCAGTCTGGAAGAATTACAGGTACCTCGGGATAACTTCTAAAACACTGGAAATTTAACATCTTTTTCATCTAAAATGTTTTGTTTTCTCATAGTTTAGTTTTGTGAAAAACTCAATTTTCTGATATCAACCTTCACTTGTGATTATCATGCTATATTCCAATCAGTAAATTGCAACATTGGAAAGAAAATGATTGAGCCTTAGCATGTACAGCTGTTAATACACTCATCCTTAATAGATACATCTTCAAAAGCATCCTCATCAACAAGCAGCAGAGCAGTACCATATATTCTTTCTCTAGGTTTTTGAGGGGCCCCTGCAATACTAGCATGAGGAGGGGGAGGGATGTGCTCTGCAGTGCGGCTTGCTGGTTAATTATGGGTCGCAAGCTGCTGCTCGGCTGGCCTGGGCGGGTGTTGGAGCCAGTGGGTCTGGCACAGGGAGGTCTGGCCACAGACCCCGGCGGTGACGGCATAAAGTCTGGGACGAGTCAGAACACCAGCCCGGGGTTTGGAGCATTCCTTGCATTCCCTCCTCCCATGGCTCCCTGCCTGTATGTGTATGAGATGAAGTGCAAGAAAAAGGAAATGTGTAAAAGTTGCAATGTGTGTCATGTTCATAACAATATGTATTCAGGATATGGGTATATTTAAAATTTTTGCAGTTTCAGTGCTGCATCCAGACTCTAAAGAGGGCCGCATCAATGTCAACATGAGGTTGTAATATCAGAATTAAAATGAGAAGAACTGCAAGGATTACATTTAAATGAACCATTCTTCGATGATTTGATGCACAACCAGCATGCACAACTTTAGTTAAAAAATGGAACACTGAAATAGTTTAAAATGTAAACAAAAAGAAAGATCATGTGATCACCTATGTTAACAGTTGTGCTCGTTAATGTGCTGTTTCATGTAATGATCTGAGATGAGTCAGCTTGGTGGACTGGATTGGTTTGGTATTTAAGTCCCAACCATTAACCCAACAAAATAATTCAACGAAGTAATGTTTTCTCCTAAACCAACCATGAAGGGACAGCAGTATTTTGGTGAAGTGTTCTTGTGTTAATGACTGAATAGAACAGAAGTGAGGACTGAGTGTTGAACTTGCACCCTGTGATCAAAAGCATTCTTTTCTTTATCCTTACAATGACTGTGGCCTGTTTAAGAACTTGAGAATGATGTTTGCTACAGTGTGAAAATGCTGCATTTCCCCTCCCACTAATATGGATGATATTTAAGAACATGAACAAATTAGCTGTTTGTTCATTTTGATTGAAGGACTTGGGTGTTTCATATGTTCCCAAGGAGGTTGGAAATATGAAATCTAACCTAATGGGCCATGTTCAGAGTCTATGTGGTAGATACAACTTCTAGGAGCTGTGGCCATTTGGTTGTCAGTGCCTGTCATGGCAGCAACAGGAGGACCTGCTTATGGATGCCAGCAGTACAGGAAGCATCAAGCTTAGAAAAGAGGCCATTTGGACTAGGCATTTCCTGGGATCACCTGAAGCAACTGACAGATACTGAATGGCCAAAAGAGCTGCAGCTTTGGCAGTTGCAAAAATAAAATTGGGAATGGGAGGAAATTGAAGAAGGACTTCTCGGTTAGTGTCCATCACAGTTAGGTTCATTGTGGTGAGAAGAGAGCTCAGCCGAAAGGCAAATCTTCACTGATCTATCTACATTCAACACTTACCTTTGGGCACAAGATTTTTGTTGTTTTGATTAAATAAAATTGTGGATTTAAATGGCTGAAATGAGATTCTTCATAAGGTAACCAGTCAGATATTGGGAGGAGACCCCTGGGCAAACCCGGGATTCACTGGAGGGATTATACATCTTTCTGGCCTGTGAATGCCTTGGGATCTTTCAAAAGGAGCTGGACAGAGGCACTGGATAGGGGGTGTCTGGGTCTGTGCCCTGAACCCGTTGCCTACATCACCCGACCTTTCAAAAATTCAAGAAAATGGATAGATGGATGGATGGATGGCCTTGTTGTTTTCCCCCCAATTTTTTGGCCATTTATGCTTGTTCCTTTGTTCTACTAAACCACCACATAGTTATTCATAATCTATTAATTTGAATGTTATTATTCTAGAACATAATTTTGTATGAATTGTTTGAAAAAATGAAAATTGAAATTGCATTGATTATATTAGTCTGTAATTTTAATAGTTAAATTTGGTCTTGCCTCAGTATGCAAGTGACAACTTCCATGTACCCGATTTTAGGCTTCTCTTAGTGGACTCGTGCCAAATCTCATGAAAAACTCTTCAGTTCTGATAGTCTTCTTCTGAAATGATATTGTCTTAATATTAAAACTGGAGGACTTATTGTGGGCATCTGTTATTGATTGCATAAGCTGTTCTAATTACCCCCTAATCTTCCAGGGCCAATGTTCACAGCACAAGACCAGAGCTAGAGGTGTTTTATAAAGTCTCAACTTTGGTTTTCTGGAATCTATCCCTGGTGTTTAAGAGTCTGCACTTTAGGTCTTTTATACCATCCTTCTCCTTACAAACTGTTATTGAATTACCAAGTAAATGATCTTGTCTGTGTTTCCAAGCTTTTGTTTATAGACTTTAACACTTTCTTGCTTTGTTGAAACCAGTTAGTGAAACAGGTAACAAAGAACTACTGAAAAAGAATCTGAAAAAAGGGAAGTGGAAAATAATTATCTCAACCTTAATCCAGAATGTGTCTTTTGGCATCAATACCACATAACACTTTGTGTAAGTCAATCACACAAAAAAATCCTCAAATCTTTAAATCTTAATATGAACTTCCAAGTACTGCTCTGAAATATAATAATTTATAAATGATTTATTTAAATTTTATAGTGTAATCTCCATGTAATAAACTTGATCCCAGTCTGAACTCTGTTGCTTTTGTATCCCAATGAAAACAGGAAAGAATATTGCTTAATACATTATTCTCTCTACTGTTCAGGTCCTAGTTAAGGAGCTGCTTCTTTACTCTTAGTGGAAGTAAAGAGATGGGGTTTATATCTTCAGAAGTCTGTGCAGGAACTTTACTCAGCAGGTGGCAAAAGAATTTTAAAGCACATTTTGCTTTGAACAGTTCAGGAGAGGCGAGTCCTGCTGTACAGACACAGACAGGTGAGTGGGCAGCAAAGACAATGAGGAAGTCTCCTCTCTCTGAAATCACAGATCAAAGCAGTCTGTATGTCAACAGGCTGCCTTGTGTACACAGTTCAAGCAGTGCTTTGCAGATATCCATGTCTGTCTTTGCTAGTGTGTCAAAAGCTTCATGCCTTTATAACCCAGTCACGTCAGCTCATCTGTATGTTGTAACAAAGGCGCCATGTCAAAAATGCTTCTGTATCAGTGTCAACATATTTAAATGTAAAACTCTCCTCTGTGGATGTTTCATAGCTTTCAAAGAGGACATCGGTCTTATTTTTAGCTCTCTTGATGTCAAGCTATGCTTAAAAATATTGTAAAAAAAGCGGAACCTCCTCAAACTTGTCCTAATGTATCATACTCATTCTATGCAGCTTTGCCCAAAGGTAAAGAGTTAGTTTGCACCAAAATAGCTCCAAAGTGGGGGAGAGGGCCACCAAAAAAGACCAATTTCTTTCTCCTCACACAATCTTTATTTTGACAAGGCTGGTAGAATAGAGTATTTATATATGGGGCTGTGTGCTGTGGTTTCCCCACAATTACAGAGTGGCAGTGCTTAGACTGGGAGGCGTGCTGGAGGTTTATGGAGGGGGACATGAGTGAGCGGGGACATGAGGGGACCAGCTCTCCAACCTTCTTACAACCTGATGTATAGGCATAAATACCACGATTTCATGAAGAAATATGGCTCATTCTTAATCCTTACACAACACTAAGGACTAAGGACTGGCCATCAAACAGAGATATACACTAAGTTGGTGAATATTATTATGCATTTAAAAGTATGAACAGAATTTTTCCAGGCAGAGCCAAACCTCTGCAGCCCCAAACCTTTACATTGCAATGAGGCTCAATTCAGTGTTTAGAAATTGGTCAGTAATGTTTTGAGTGGTTCTGGCGTGGGCTGGAGTTTCTCTTTGTAGCTCTACTGTTTTATGGTTGCGATATAAACAAGGATTTTCTACTAAACGTCTTGCACAACCACTGCAAGCCATGTAGAGGAGAACAGTGGGAGTTTGTGTTTGTTTCGTGGATGCTGTGTTGAATCTGGCATTGGCCCCTGCAGGGGTGAGCAGAGTAGGGGGGAAGCAGGGTTTTGTGGTTCTGCTGGGGAGCCTGGAAGTCGGTCAGGGCGGTGGCTGAACCACCTTCCCTCCACAGTCCACCCCACTCCCCAAACACACGTACAAGTGAACACACAAGAGTATACACAAATACAAAGTACTTCATCACTTTGTCTCTTCTTTCAGGCTTTTCAGTAAAGAGGGTACAGAAAAATGGCATACCCAACAGGCAGCAGAAAAGACAAGACTTTTTTTTTTTTACATAATGCAGCAGCTACATATAGTCTGGTGCCTCAAGACAGTAAAATGAATTAAACACATATTTTAAATATGAAGCAAGCAGAAAGGACACAGCCTTTTATCTAAATTTTTTTTCTTTCACCACCAAACTGTATATTGCCTTAGACTTGCTCTTGCCTGTCTATATGTCATGCCTGGCTTTGAAATGTAATACATCTCCAGGGGTGTGAGCGAGCTTGTTGTGTCTCTGAGCTAGAATGACAGATACCTGCAAGGGGAAAACAAACAAGGAGAGCTGGTGCTGACAGATGCACATACAGTTTGTGCTATGTTGAGCGGAAATGGCGGAAAAATAAACTTCAAATTCACTATTGAGCTGTACAAACAAAGCCTGCGTAACTATAACAATGATCTGTGCAAGGCCAGACAGCTACATTTATCTAAAATGATCAACAAGATCAACAAATCTCGTACTCTGTTTGCTGTGATTGAAAAACTTACAAATCCTCCTGTACAGATAAGCCCAGAGCTCTTTTCCACTGAGAAATGCAACCAATTTGCCAACTATTTTAGCCAAAAAATT
Source organism: Rhadinocentrus ornatus (assembly GCA_037177495.1). Classification (NCBI taxonomy): domain Eukaryota; kingdom Metazoa; phylum Chordata; class Actinopteri; order Atheriniformes; family Melanotaeniidae; genus Rhadinocentrus; species Rhadinocentrus ornatus. Next base: position 16,682,950 of record JBAMHW010000024.1, on the reverse strand, counting down.
AAAACAATCAGGCAAAATATTAATTCCACACAGTCAAACAAGAAAACTACTCTGTGTTTAAGATCTGGAAATAACTCTGATGTTATGTCACAATTTAATATGGTCGATTTAAAAATCCTACAAGAAATAGTTTAGCATTTGAAATCAACAACATGCACTCTGGACATTACACCATTCGACTTTTTAAAAACAGTTTTACCTCAGTAGAAAGTGATCTCCTACTTATAGTTAATAGCTCACTGGCATCAGACATTTTTCCCAAGTCACTAAAGATAGCTGCTATTAAGCCACTCCTAAAGAAAAGGACTCTAGACGCCTCTTTAATGAACAACTATAGACCTGTCTCTAACCTCTTTTATGTCCAAGATTATTGAGAAAGTTGTATTTCACCAGCTTAATGACTTTTTAAATGAAAGTGGAAATCTTGATAAATTTCAGTCCAGCTTCCGACCTCATCACAGCACCGAAACAGTTCTGGTCAAAGTGTTAAATGACATTAGATTGAATACTGATTCTGGTCAAGTATCAGTCCTTGTTTCTCCTGGATCTCAGTGCTGCATTTGATACTGTAGATCACAGAATCCTGTTGCACAGGCTGGAAAACTGGGTTGGACTTTCTAGAGCTGTCCTTAACTGGTTCAGGTCCTATTTAGAAGGCCGGAGTTATTTTGTTACGATCAGCAGCTATGAATCCAAGCAAGTAGCCATGACTTGTGGAGTCCCCCAGGGGTCGGTCCTTGGACCTCTTCTGTTCAACTTGTTTATGCTCCCTTAGGGACAAATATTACAGAACTTCAGCATTAATTATCAAAGTTATGCAGATGATACCCAACTTTATGTGTCTTTGTCACCAGACGACTGAAGCCCAATAGACTTACTGTGTCACTGTCTGGAGCAAATAAGCACCTGGATGAGGGAGACTTTTCTACAATTAAATGAAGACAAAAATGAGATTATTCTGTTTGGTAGCAAAGTGAAGAGGGTCAGCATTGATAAACACCTGGAGACTCGGGCTCTTAAAATCACCGACCAAGTTCATAACCTTGGACTGTTGATAGACTCAGATCTGACTTTAAGGAGGCACATCAAAGCTGTCACTAAGAAGCTTTTTACCAGCTCAGAAACATCAACAGAATTAAAAGTTTAGTCTCCCAGAACAACCAGGAGAAACTCATCCATGCAGTCATCTCCAGTAGACTTGATTACTGTAATAGTCTTTTAACAGGGCTTCCTAAAAAGAGCACTAAACATCTGCAGCTCATCCAAAACGCTGCTGCTAGAGTTTTAACCAGGACTAAGAGATCTGAACACATCACACCAG
>JBAMHW010000024.1:16640977-16654081 GCA_037177495.1 Rhadinocentrus ornatus | reverse complement strand
AGTTAGTTAGTTAGTTAGTTAGTTAGTTAGTTAGTTAGTTAGTTAGTTAGTTAGTTAGTTAGTTAGTTAGTTAGTAACCGTTATTTATAATGAGGTGAGTCAACTGAGAAGTTGTTCTCATTTGCAATGACGCCCTGGCCAAAAGGCAGCAGAAAGAGGTGACACAAAAACAATGAAGACAGAAAAGCACAAGCAAAACAAAATTACATCACTAACATTACTGAAAGACAAAAGCAAGTGTAAAAAATACAGTAACAAATAATAAATTAGCAACAAAACAAGTGAGATATATAGAATAATAAGTAGTAATAAGTTAGTGGCTGAAAACATGGTTTTATAGCAATGATTGTAATGAATATTTAAAGAAAGAGAGCTGCTGATTCCTATCATCTCCAGCAGAAAACTGAAAAGAAAATTGGCCAAATGAGGTGCAAACTTTGGGTATCAGGAGATTGATAAAACTAGTCAAATGCAGGCTGTGGCTCACGGAGTGGATATTCAAAAGTGACTAAAGGTATGATAGGAAGATTTCTCAGGTAAAGTTTTGTAGATGAATAGTAACCAGTGAGTTTGTCTGCGAAACTGGAGTAAAGGCCAGTTCAACAGAGCGTACAGGTGGCGGTTGCAGTGGTGGGTATTGAAAGAAGCTCCAGTCACGAAACAGATAGCAGCGTGGTAAATGGTATCTAGTTTGTGAAGTAGAGTGGTTGAAGCACACCAATAGACAACATCACCGTAGTCAAGAATAAGCATTATTTTGAAGATATGTGAAAGAGGATTTGTTGGGGAAGCAAAAACTGATGCGAGATTTGACCTTACTGATAAATATATGATATGAGTTTCAAAGCAGATTTTGTTGACAAGCCAAATTCCAAGATGGTTATAGGATGGGATATAATCTATTTCACAGCCATCCAGGGAAAGTATTTTAAGGGGACAATAATTTGTGGCAGTTTTCTATTGAAGATGATGCACTTGGTTTTATTAGTATTTAGAACTAAGGAGACTAGAGAAAGCATATTGAATGTTGCTCAAGCTGGCCTGTAATGAGTGTTGTGCAGCTGCCAAAGAGGAACTTGATGAGTAAATAATGGTGTCATCAGCATATAGATGTATGTGAGAATCACCAGCAGCACTTGTGATGTTATTAATATAATTATTAAATAATGTGGAACCCAAAATGCTCACTTGTTGAACACCATAAAATAGAGGCAGGGGGGCTGAAAGAAGGCCCTCTATTCTCATTGACTATGCGACCAGAGCAGTAACTCTTGAACCAAACCAGACAGCCCTAAGAGAGTCCTATGTCTCTTAGCCTAATTAGTAGGATATTGTGGTCCACAGAGTCAAAAGCCTTTGCCAGGTCAGTAAAATGCAGCTACACAGTCTTCTATCAATGCTACATATGATGTTGTTTAGAACTTTAATTATTGCACAGATGCAGCTATGACCAGATCTGAAACCAGATTCAAACTGGTTAAGAATATTATGAGTATCTAGATGGATCATGAACTGCTTGTTGACCAGCTTCTCTAGTATTTCAGAGAGACAGAACAGGATAGAAATGGGTATGTGGCTATTCAAATCTGAGTTATCTTCTCCTTTGAAGAGTGGGATGACAACAGCCGATTTCCAGTCCTGTGGAAGCACACCAGTGCTTTCACAGGATGAGAGGTTGAAAATCCAAGAAATAGGCAGTGCGATGACACAAGCTGCTGCCTTCAAAAAGAATGGGCCAGGGCATCTAGCCTGGCAGATTTGTGTGTGTCCAGGGTAAGCAGTTCCCCAAGTACCTCAGACTCCTGTATTGCTGAAAAGGAGAAGAGAGGAAGAACTGACACAGATGAATGAGTAACAGATGCCCTGTTGACAGGTGAGCAGGTGGGGGTACAGGAGCCAGCTGTGACTGTTTTGGATTTGTCAGTGATAATGCCTTTATTTTTAAGTGCAGTGGGCAGGCATGTTTCTATTAGCAGGGCAAAGAAGCTGTATACAAAAACAAGACCAGCATCTAATTTTCTCTGGTGGAGCAGCTGACAAATTATTGGAATGTTGGTAATGTTGCAGAGAGGGAAACACTATTTCCATAGATCAAAAAGAATGTGGAGGATGCTGTATTTGTAGCCTAGCAACGACATCACAGGCTGTGTCTGCAGCGGTACCAGGTATGATATTGAACACTACCAGAAAAACACAGGTAAACTCTCTGGTGACATGTCCAGGATGGAACTAATGGTGGTTAAAAAACACTGCAATTCCACCTCCCTGTAGCTTTCAGGGCTTTTACTGTCTTGTTTCTATCATCGTGTACAGTATTGAAGTAGTGTAAAGACACATTAGAGTCCGGGACGTGTTTATGTACCCATCTCTTGCTAAAACACATAATACCGCACACCCTGCCATGGAAACTCTTCATAACAAGTTGTAAAAGAGTTCAAAACACCCGGAGAAATCACGTGTGCAGCACAGCACCAGAACCAGCGTAAAAAAATCTTGAAAAACCCAACCTGATGGTGATTGTCTTGACAAAAAGTTGATTGTGTCTAAAACATGGAAACAGAACAGTCAGACCTACTGGGTTTTTTATCACCATGCAGTGCATTCAATACCTCCAAATCTCCTATGAGTAGTGTGCATTCAACTTCAAGGGAATTTTCTGCTCATCTTCTGCCAAGGTGTGCTTTGTCTAAATCTTTAAACATACTTCTTTCAAAAGACCAACACAAAAACAAAAATTCATCAGTTCACCTGGTCATGACGCAAGAACTAATAGGGTCAAGCTTTGGTCAATTGAGGCTTCAAGTGTCTCCTCGTCTTCCTGATTTTTAACTCTCCACGCAGTCTCCCAAGGCAGATCTTGTCTGACAGCTTTCCCAACATCACAAGCCTGGCTAAGGCCTCACAGCATATTTTTAAAATCTGATTACAGGTAAATGGGATGTTTTACCCTAGGGCCTTATTTCTGTCACTGAAATATTGATGCAGTTGAAGTGCTAGCCTCTACACAGCCTACAAGAAAATTACATGCTTAGGAATGAGCAGGATCAGTCATTCTGCCGGTGTTATCCCTATCAGTTCGTCATGTAACTCAGAGTTCAGTCGAATTCCTCAACTCACTGGAGATTAGTCTTCTCAGGTGATTGCTTGCTCCAGTTTCTGAAAGTACCAGTGGTCATATTTTGGTAAGGATGCACTCAGCTATATGTGTGGCAAGCTTTTCTAGACTGTCTTAATGTCATATCTATTCTCTAAAGTTCCATGCTGAAAGAAAGAGTTTCCTTTCTGCCTTATTCACACAGGAAAACTGCCAAAGCTCCATCTATCAGATAAAAGATCAACTTCTTTGTTTTTTTCCTCATCTTTTGGTCAGGCTAGGAGGAACTTATATTCCTTCAGGCATGTCTATGCAGTTGCCAGGCAGAGGTTTTTCAAGAAGGGCCCTGGGGAACAGATTATGACTAATGAGATCCAACTTAACGTGACCGGAGGAGGCAGCTGGCGAGAAACAGGCCCCAGTTTGAGCCTTTATCAGGGGATCTCTTCATGGGCTAGACTTGGGACAAACCCACAGGAAATACATCACTGCCAACGGCAGTCACGTCTGCTACAAATGAGCTACAGGGACTTATAAGGCAATCTCGGAAAGACAGGATATTTGGGTGAACACTGAGGAGCATATTCAAACATGAATTTTTACTGCTCAAATAATTTTTATAACCTTGAGTGTACAGTATATGAATATCATTCATTTAATTTAGAACTCGAAGAGGTGAACTATGCAATCAAAGCAGATAGTGGTGTGGTTTCATTTGTCTGATGGGACTTCATACGATATGTTCAGCACACCTGTTCCCCTGTCCTTTGTGTCTTTACTTTTTATTGTTTGCATGTGCTTTAAAGGTGACTGAAGATTATTTTTAAGTAATGAATAATACATGTGGATGTTTTATGTGCAAAAACATATATTTGATTTTATGTTTTTCTTTTATTTATTTTACAAAAGGATCTCAAAATGTTTCTATCTATGTAATGCATGGACAAACTGATTTTCCACTGTGAGGTTTTATCCCCTGTGTGCAGTTTTGTTGTTCCTTCCTGCTGCTTTATTAAAACCCCTGCTGTCATAGCTGACAAACACAAATAAGTAATCAGTAATTGTTTTGTGACTCTGTGGAACAGAATAAATTATAACCACTTGGTTGATTTAAACACAAGTTCCCCTTAGGTAAGTCATCAGGCCTAATTGAGACCTGGGGAGCTTTTCACTGAAAGATGGTTTAGTACTCAGGTCATTAATTATTGTTGTGGTGTACCATGGTTTATGTTGGATATTTTACCAGTGCAGATTATATTATTTGAAGTATTGTACAGGAAACACATAAAAATGGTAAAGGAGTTACTGTTCTGTTATGTTACTAGTTAAAATTGAAGCACTTATTCACTCTGCTTGTGACACAAGAGCGATCTTCACAGTGCTAAGGTGAGGGCAACAGGTGTGGGAATAATCTGGGATCCACCCAGTTTGGCGAAGCCCCTATTCAAACTCTGCCTAAGCTGCCATCCATTGTGTCCCGGGTGCTGAAGAGGAGCAGAGGAACAGGGCAATTATGACATTATGGCTGGGTGGCTGAGCAGCAGTCCCAGCAGGTGAGAAACAGAAGGGAGGAATGGTCTACCAGGGAGCAACGGCTCCCAAAAGAAAGCAATCCACCGCATGGAGAGTCTACATTCTACCTTCGTCTGTCTGTCACACTGAGTCACCCCATCGGGAGTAGAGGTGTATCGATTTGACCCTACTGTAATTAAAGTCAGCTCTCATTGTATTTTATCATGCTATGTTCTGATTTTTTCTCAGAAAAGAGAGAAAATTGCAGACCTAAATAGGAGAAACATTATTAATCTTTTGAAACCTGAAGTCCCCCACTTGTTGGACTTTGAAAACAGATGATTAGCCTGTACCAATATGGTTGGAGACCTCACCTGAACTGTCTCTATCTCATTTTTTGCTCTGCTTTGCTTTATCAGAGTTGGCCTTTCCAGACACGTTTACATGTTGTACTTTGATTTGATAGATTAGATAGATTAAATTTGATTAGATATTTAGAGCTACACCTGTATTTATTCAAAAGGGTTATTCATAGTCAACCTGAAAGTGTTTCTTTTCTATTTGTTATGCACATTAACTAATATCACAACCGTTCTCTTAACTACGACCTAGATCTTGTGGTTGCAGGTATTTTATCACAGGTATGCAATTTTCGAGCAGAGGCCAAAAAATAGCAACAGGCTTAAAGGGCTAAAGATTAAATGAGGTGTTAACTTTATTAAATTACAATTGCAATTTATATTCAGATATGAACAATACACTATCACAAAACAGATTGACTTTAAATATTAAAAAACAAAGAAGAAAAGGGGCCCTGTGATGGACAGGTGAGTTGTCCAGAATTTATCTTGCCTTTCGCCTAGTAGCCACTAAAAAAAGGTTGCAGTTTACAATCACCATGGACATTTCTATGTGATTTGATTGCTTTTATCATAAGAAAAGGAGAAAAAAACATAGTGACACAAAGAGTAACAAGAATCACATTTTAACACTAGCTTGTTTAATCCCATTTAAAATCCTACAAAATTGTATATAATTTTTTTATGCATCATATAAAATGTGGTTAAAATTTAAAATAAGAACATGTCTTAAATTTAAATCATGTGGTTGGAAAGCTCAGGCTTGAATGAATTGTTAGTTTCCAACACTTTTATATCCTCATCTGCTCCTGGCACAGCACACCCATGAAGTCCAGCTCCATTCTGTTTTCACTCAGTTTCCTAGAGTAGTATCAAAGCCTTTTAATATACTCAAGCATACACATGAATGGCAGTGCATGGAGTTTATTACAGCTGTTCTAACATCACTTTAGCTATGTTACCTCTGGTATTTCCTGACAACTGACATTTTCCACTTCAGTTGCCATTTTTTCCCACAGGAGCACATATTAACATGGACACATATAAATAAACTTTAATGTATGGTTTGTGATTGCAAACCTTTCTCAACCCGTTTCACACAAAGGAAATGTAATGGACTGATATTTACCAAACAGAGACGTCCTGTTATAATCTTAGTTTTCGTTAATGTTCTGCTCTTATACCCATGATGGGATTTAGGTTCAAACTTCTGAAGGCAGAGCTGAGAAGTTGCCATTTCCAGTGAAGAATGAAAAATATTGTTGCATATACACTTTTTACACCTTATTATCCATGTTGATACAGATATTTCAAAGGCTGGTGCATCTGCTAATGCAGGTTTATTAAATCCTCTCCAAATCCCAGCAGCCATGTGTTTACCCTGTGAACTTAACATTGTCTTAATAAAATTGATTTATGTCCAGCAATATTTTCTTCCTTCAAGGGAACAACCCAGTATGTTTCTACCTGGAAATGCATGACATTTTACTATGTCCTACAGGCAATGGACTACAATTTCTGTCATGTAGACTGTTAAAATAGACTGTGTCTTATTTTATCTGCAAATTCATTCAGTCAGTTTTGTGGCCTCCGTGTGAGATGATATAATCCATAATCATGTGTTAATACATGAAAATTGAGTTGTGCACAGTCTTCCAGCTCCAAGCTTTGTAAACGCTGTGAACATTAGTACTTGTGAAGCACCTCTGTCCTACCTATTGGTGGAGATACATCGCTCTAGGTCCTATAGGAGTTACACATACTCACAAAGGAGTAGGTGTTGGTTAGAACAGTTAACACTTTAATGTTTTTAACAGTAATGAAAAATATATACAAATGCTTTTCAACAGCTCTGTTATACTTTACAATAAACAAAATAAGGTACCAAAAAGAAAAAAAAAAGAAGAAAATAATAAAACCAGTCCCTTGAAATTGAGCTTATTTAAATTTGTTGATAGTTCCAGTTCTGCGTGTATACCTGTGTACACAACCTTTACCAATGTCCACTATAGTTGCTACCCGGGTAGATAAATATTGTATGTGTCTTATCTGGAATCAATTGAATGTTGAGATATCCAGGATGTTCTGGGCAGGTCACACGGCTGGCCACACCGTACCTCCAACTGCCCTCAGAATTGCAGGGCTGGGCTTGCCATTCAAGTCATCTAATCACTTTGACAGTTCAGACCATTCAAAGCAAATATAAAACAACCAGAGTTTTTAAAACTATTCATAACAAGGTGAATCCTTCTTGGCTCACAGCCTGATGGTTTCCACCCTGTCTCTCGTTCACCAAGGTTAGTCTTTTGTCCGTCTGTAGTCTGCCACTGTCCTTTCTCTCTTTTGCCACAGTCAAGTTAAGTGACTGTCGGCCTCGTGTCTGTCTCTGTTCGTCTTGTGTTGCAGCTTTCTGTCTCTTGGTGACAGGAAGTGATGTCACACAGGCGCAGACCTCTATCAAACTACATAGATGGGTTTAGTAGCCTGATTTTCTATGCAGGTTACAATGTTTATATCAGTCAGTATCTGAGCCTCTAAACGTCTCCTCCACACCCATCTACAGAGTGCTCTGCAGGATCTGCAACATTTATCTTGCCATCCATGCAATGATGAGTCCATGCTAAATCTTTGTTGATGTTTCAATAAATCATTTCATCTCACTTTATTGGAGAAATCGCTTCTAGTTGAAGCCAATAATACTTGGTGGTGCCCCTCATATCGCTGGCAAACTCCTGGACAAGAAAGGGTCTGAAAAGAATCACGTTTCGGATAATTCTGCTTTACTGTGTTTTTTAGCTCCGTATATTTTACCAGCTCAGAAGGATTAACCTATAACGTAACCATATAGGTATGCCCAAACAACATAACTGTATAGTGATTAATATGAATGCAATGCTAAAAAAATTACTAAGAAAACATTGGTATAATGTGACAAGAGTAACAATTCTTAACATGAATCTTCTTGGAGCACCCAGTCGTTACTAGGATTGTTCTGTCTGAAGGCACAAAAAAATGCTCTTTTCACTCATTTTTTTATTGCATGGACTTATGTAAGAAAAGATAACATTTCAAGGCAAACTATGATTTCTTCCTAACCAAGCAGTGTTTGTATCTGCACCGTTCAAAAAACCCATAACAGAAAGAATTTTTAAGTGCCAACTTATTTTTTTCCAGGGTGTGATTTCTCTCACTGTTGTATAAGCTTTGCAGTAACTAAACAACTTCCATTGACCGAAAACACAGAATATTTGTTCTACATGACACAAAATGCCCGTACTTGAAAACTGTTTAACTAGACGTATCAACTAGAAATAAAGAACTAGTTCACTGTTTAGGCAATTTGTAGAACAGTGAACTTTCAACAAATCACAAATGTCAAAGATGCCTCCACAGACTTGAACTGACTACACTGGTATTCCATTTTACATGATTTTTTTGGAGTGTATTTCATTAAGAAAATGAAAAAATGTTTCATGCTTTGATTGCAGATATTTGCTCGTCTAAGCTGCATTCCTCTTTAGTTCCACTTCATCCAGGTGTTTGTGTCTCTTGCATCATTGCTCCATTGTCTTTGACATCAAAGTGGTGGTGTGTAGTACCTTCACCATGTTGTAGACAATGTCACGGGAGAATGACCCTTAGAGAAGCTGGTCCAGCCCCAGGACAATGTGAAGGCATCTGAGAGGAGTGGTCAGAGCATTCCACTAGAAATGTGGAAGCGCCTGATGCTTGGACAAGAAGTCATCACATGTCTAAGAGAACAGCCTGTTGCAACTAAGCTGTAAACCATCACAGAATTACAGAACATGAGCAAAGAATTATAGCAACCTGTTTAAAAACACTTAATAATATAATTAGCATTCAATTGCCCTGTCTCCATCTTTGTGTGCACTTACACAACTAATAGGAAGGGTAAAGCTGACATAATGCATTAGACATCATACTGTATATCTTGTTCTGATCTTTCAAAATCCCTGAATTCTAACTTGAGGCAAGTTTTCTACACTCAAACTGTAGGATCACCCTCTACCGTCATATCTCAGTCCTTTTTCCATCTCTTTTTTTTCTGCAGTGCATTATGCTGCTTTTAGTCAAATGAAACAAAAACTAACCAGGCAGGAATGTAACAAAGAGAGATAACAGGAGAGCAATCCTGTCATAGTAAATGACCTACCTTTGCTTCCTCCAAAGAAGCAAACAGTAGCAATAACATGGGCTACTTCCTATAACAGTGATGCAAATAATATAAAGTTTCTTTATAAGAACTAAAACTTTTGAAGATGAGCTAAAACCTCACCATAAAAACCATTTAACACTTCTTGTTTGGCCACACTGACGGATCAACCTCTTTCAGTCTTTGTGCTAAGCTAGCTAAGCAGTTGCTAGCCTCCAAGACTTTACGGTAGTGTCCCAGTACTCGGAAATTCTTTTAAATTCATTAAGGTGTTGTCTAAAAAGGATTAATATCTGTTTTCCAAATGTACATGTTGGACTTTTCAGTTATGCTGAGTTCACTCAACAATAAATAAGCTAGTAGTATTTTCACATTATAGGTGACAGTGCTACTCGAATTGAGGGACTAAAAACCTAAAATTGGTGCCTTAACCTGATGCCTAAACTTAACCAAACCCTGTAATGAAGGTATTTAGAACCAGTCAGTCTAAGACAAAGAAGAGCTGGTAATTTCTTGATTATTTTTTAAAAAAGGAAAACAACTGTTTTCCAGATGCTTAAAATAGAAGTGAAAAATAAGTAAATAAACCATATGTCCAAGTCTACCCTCTAGCGCATTAGTAGGAGATAAATTTTCTGTGAAGGAAAGCAGAAGCAAATGGGATTTTGCACAGTAAAATCTCGCACAAGATCATGTAGCTGTCACAAACCTTAATCCATTAAATTAAGCCTTTTGCAAAAAAATTTCTTCTTAATTTTGCACACATGTATTGATGACGCAAAACAATAGTCTAATAACAATGCATCAAGCTGTCACAAAAGGATAATTACCAATTTCAAGGAGGAAGAAATTACATTTGGAGGTCTCATGGGGTTTGCTGGTGACCATCAAGAAACACTAGGTAACCTCAGCATTTCATTATTTCTCAAGCCTATCTCATGAAAGATTAAAGGAATTCAAGTGTTCTGTTGACAAAACCTATGAGCACCAAGTAATGTTTCAATAACAAACTTTCATCACAAACATTTATACCAGGTTGCATGCGAACCTTTTTTTAAGGGTCAGTGTTTCTGCCCTCTGCTCTGTCCAGTTGCATACCTGAACTGATGCTGTAAGTAATAAAGTAAGACCTCCTTTGATCTGATGTCCCACCCAGAGGCTTCTCCCTCCAAGTAGACAATACTCTAATTCATTACTGGACCTGCTTCTTCAAAGCTCAGCCACTCTGTGCTGGGAAACTTTAAACTCCAGCCCTAGACAGACTCTTTTAAACACCCACTCACCCCCCCTGGGCACTAAGGTGGCGGCTGGATGAGTCCACATAAGTCACGGTAGCCTGCACATATCCCCTCCTCAGCCCTGCAGCACCACACCTATCCCCCTCAGGTGACAGGTGGATTATTGGACATTGGTATTTCTGCATTTTCCTACCCAGTTACAAGCACACCTAACAAGTATGTGGAAACACTGCAGAGAATCTGCTGAAATTGATTGATTGAATGTGTTTTTGCCTTATTAGGTGGTAGATATTTACGTGATAATTACTTTGATCTGAAGCTAATACAAGGGGGTGCAGATTTGTTGCATAACTTAGCCTCCATCGTCATTCCATCATGTTTACTCAAAGTATCACTTCACACTTGAAAGTGTTTGTTGCTGCTTTGTAATCCCTTGTTATGTCCTCAAATGCATGACTGCTTGGCCACTCTGAGGCCCATTGAGCCACTTGAGTTAACAGAAGTAGTTTGACTTGTCCAGGGAAGCTTTCTGTTGTAATATGTTTGTGTTTATCTTTGAGCTGCAGATGAATTCAGTTTGCCTATTATATTTGTCATGGTTGTAACACTAGACAACTGTCACAAACAAGTGTTCTAAGTTTCAGTTATAAACAAGGATTTATTTACAGTAGCAATGAAGATTAACACCCTCATATTTAAGTTCCCATATAAACAGAGATATGCTCTCTTTAACTTGATATGCTTAAAAGGAGATCACCCCTTGGGTGGCAAGAAGTTGAAAGTGTCAGGAGAGCCTGAACATCTCAGCATCTCATTTTTCTTCTTCTTTCCCTCTGTGTCTTTCTTCCTGACCCTGTTTACCCATGTCTTGCTAAGTCTGATGTCAGCTCGCTGCACACAGGGTCTCCGAGAGAGTGTACAGTTTCTGTTTTGACACCTGTTCCTAATTACACATGTAAATGATTGATCACCTGAGCTGGGTAAGGGCAGCAGAGATGGAAGTCACTGTTACCCGATGGCTCTGTGATTATGTCAAAGTACAGCACACTTGCTGATGCTGGGAACAGTGGAAACAGATACCTGCAATGGCCCGAGAGCTTGGAGATTAAGTTCTGAGCAACCGCCGTTTGGACCAAAGCCTCTTCCCATTAACGGTACTTGAGGAGCAAGTTGCACAGGTGCTGGGAAATATCTGTGGCTCTTTGTCTGGTTTAATCCCACACAACTTAAACCAAGACTAACTGCCTGCACCTTTAAGCTGACTTTGTGACACCTGAGGGCCCTGGCCACTGAAAGCAGAACTCAGTTACTTTTGTGAAATGTGATTTGGCTAATTGATTTTGGAGTGGCCAGTCTGGACCGCCTGGGGGGGTGGGGGGCTGAACACAGGGGCAAGAGTGCGACGGAAATTGAAGCTACTCATTTCATGTAGCAGTGCAGGTGGGGAAATTAACCTGTTGCTGCTTTTTTTTTTCACTTTCAGGTGCAGGATTCAAACAGCAAAATACAGGTTTTGACCTCAAATCATCAAGAAAATAAACAATAAGTCAAAGCCAGACACAGAAATGTGCTTTCACAGATGGGGCAAGAACGTCTGTTTTCCTGCTCTGCCTGGCAACAGCTGCTGGTTTGCCTATGCTTTATGGAGCCAATCTGAGGGCCAGAAGGGTTTTAACCCCAATCTTCTCTCCCGTCTCATAGCCTGGCACACATGCGCTGCGCAGCTGTACTTCCCATTGATCTGCTGGGATGCCCGGATGGCTGGTTGGCGGGAGATAGATTGGAAAGGAAATGGCTTAATTGTCCACACCCTCACTACAAGAGCCCCAAGACTGCCCTCCACGATGAAGAGAATCTCTCTTTGAGATGCTGTGGGGAAGGTAAAGAATGAAAAGTTAATACAAGAACACACTGTGGGACTTTCCACTCTGCCTTGATAGCTTTATAATACAAGAAATTTTACCTTTTTATAAATTTCGTCCTTCTTGTTTTGTTTTTGTTCAATAACAATTCATGCCAATTCTATTCATCAGTCGAACAGGCAAACAGATGAAGGGTCATGACTCATGTAGAAGAGGTGAGAGATGAAAGAGTTAAATGCTGAGGCATATGTATCCTGTCTGACTTTGATCTCTGCCTCAGGTAGCTCTTTCACAGCCATCAATCTTGGCTAGGAGCTGATGGGAAGCTACTCCCTCTGAGACTAGGCTTGCTCAGACTGAGACTGTTTCCTTGCCTTGATAGAGCAGGGGAATGACATATCAGACAAATCATACAAAACACCACAACAGAGTTTTTTTCTTTTCTTTTAATTTTCCACCTGGTTTATAGTATTCTTCATTTCTGCTTTGGTCTTTTTCAATTATCAAACAAAGCTGCTGATTTGAGGAGCATAAGGATGCATGCAGAAAGGGAGCAGAGAGGGTGAGTTTTGGTGAGGTTCAAAGACAAAATGAGCAAGTCTCTGAGGCTTTGATGTTTCTTGGCAGGCTTGTAGCAACCACTGACAGCTGATGATCTGGTAACTGGGACTTTTTTTTTTTTAATGCCTCGTTCATCCTGGCCCAAGTTGTCTAGCCCTCAAGTGACAAATGCTTTAATATGACAAGGTTAAACACCTTAAGCACTGCAGTGAAATGCCACAATGAAGCCACTTATTAGATACACCTTATGGTGCCCCTGGACACATCATCAGTGATGTAACCTGGGATCACAGGGGGTTTCGGG
>JBAMHW010000024.1:16613575-16630879 GCA_037177495.1 Rhadinocentrus ornatus | reverse complement strand
TAGATAGATAGATAGATAGATAGATAGATAGATAGATAGATAGATAGATAGATAGATAGATAGATAGATAGATCATTATTAAAAAGAATCACAACGACTTACGGAAAACTTTATAACCTTTATTTATTTGCTTACAAAGACATCAATTGTGTTGCTGAAAGTGTCAATCTTTCACGTGCGCTAGCATTGTGAGTTGCACGCACATGGGCGTCAATATCTCACGTGTTGCGTCCGCTGATGTCTTAGGCCTTCAGATGTCCCCGCTCTCTTTTATTTTGCCCAACTGTCAACGCAGGGATAATGCTGAGTCTCCAAACAGGAGATGAACAATGAAGTGAATCCTCTCCGACATCCGAGCTGAACTCGTGCACATTATTCTTAATCCCTGTACAATCGACAATGATCTCAAAACAAAGTTTCTTTTCCTGCTGCGGGCATGAAAATCTACTTGATTATTTTTGACGCGGCTGATCTAATGTAAAAATAAACATTTTACTGATTAAAAATCTGACCAAATCGCTGCCATTTCTCCCTTTTTTCCCCGGTTTTAATTCTCCACTCTTAGTCTCAGTTTATTTGCTGTAACACCCACAATCATTGTCTTTAGTAAACAGCCAACATTTGGAGAGTTGGGGAACAAGATTCAGTCGTTCGCCCTTTAAGAGAGCCTGAGATTTACAAAACAACATAAAAAAGATTAGTTGTTGGGTGTGTTTATTTTTATTTGTTTATTTTTTTTGTTTGTTTGTTGTTTTTATTGTCTTCACCGATCAGTTCATAGCAACTGGAACGTGTTTTAAAGATGACAGAGAGAAATATGCACATTAGAAAATGATCTGATTGTAATATTCCGTTCTTTAGTAACAATTGTTTATTCTTCTTCGTTTTCTCTCACTTTTAGGTAAAAATCTGGTTTCAGAATAAACGCTCAAAGTATAAAAAGATCATGAAGCACGGCAACGGATCGGAGGGAGAACACCTCCACAGCACCAGTTCCATCTCTCCCTGCTCGCCCACCTTGCACCAGCTATGGGAAGTCTCGACGGCAAGCAAAGGAGCTCCAATGCACCCAAACAATTACATGAACAGTTTTGGCCACTGGTACCCAAACCACCACCCTCACCAGGACGCGATGCCGAGGCCTCAGATGATGTGAGTGGATTGTTGTTTTGGTGCGACGCAGGTCAGTTGGCGCGCCATATTTGATACGATGTCACGGTGAACAAGTTTCTAACAAGACTTCCTCTCGGAACTGGACTCTGTTTAAAGCGTGTTGGAGAGACTTTGTTCACTGTATTTTGTGTGCATTTTGAATTCAATTTTCATTGCAAAAACAATATTTTTTTTATTTTTATTTTTTTTTTTTTGCTCTTTGAGTTTGCAATGTCACTGCAGCCTCTGTCATGCGACCTCACTGAATTGTGGACTTGTATGTGCAGTTTAACAAGACATAAAGTAATTCTGTAAAAATTTAGTGTGTGCTTGGATTAATTTACTGGGGGGGAAAATCACAGTCCAATTAATAGATGCATTACACAAGCAATTCTGGTATAGTTGCTGCTTTCTTGGAGAAATTTTCAGCTCAACTTCAAAGATCTTTGATTTTTCTTCACCAAGCAAAAATGAATAATAATAAAGCTTCTGAAGATGATACGGAAAAAATGAGTCTGTGAGACGTATCTCGAGATAAGATTTACAAGATTTTTTACACAGCCGAGAACTGATATTCTCTAATATGTTGGCAGTCTTTGGGCCACCGTCACTTCAGCGTCATAAATACAAAACACCCAGACTTTAAAATCAGAGTGAATACAGATCAGTTTGTCTTCCTTTATGTTTTAGAACAATTATCTGCACAAAAAAATCTGCTGTCTGCTGTTAAAATGTAATATTTGAACATCCATCTTTTTAATCAAAGAAAGACCTGCATCTGTTAGAAGAATGCACGTGCGAACAACTATTTAAACAATATTTCTCCTGTTAGCCTGAATAGAAAAAAAGAAGAAGAAAGAAATCACCGCTGTCATAATGTCATGATAAATGACTGGTACCATCTCTCCCATTAACGGCGCCTGATTTATGCACTGATTTGCCAGTTCTGTTCCTTACACTGTTTCATCACCGGGAATTGAGGTATTTATGTCTTTGCAAACAGTTTGCCGCAATCGGGACTGATGCTCTTGATTAAATGGAGAGCTGATTTCAGATTAATGAAGCTGAAAAATGCATTAGAGAAACATTCAGTGACTTTCTTTTATCTTTTTCATTCATCATCCGATGTTTGGGATGTGTGGCAAACATTAGAAGCTATTTGTCTGATGTCATACTCAGGGGTTAAAAAATAACAAATAAGTAGTTTTCCTGGAGATGTTTATCCTTATATTAGCTAATTAGCAGTCTGTAAGAAGTGCATTGATCTAAACACAAGTTTATTATCTAATTTTAGAAGGTTTTCATACATTAACAAGGTTTTGTGGTGCAATATTTGCAAAAAGCTGAAAACCAATTTAGATTCATTATGAGCCTTTACAACAGAGCTCTTGGTAAAGCTGTGACTTTCAATTTAGAACTGTTTAATCACAGCACCACTTTAATATACTAACATACATCATTGTGTTAAAAAACAACATTAACAGCACTCATGCTGCTCTCATCACCGGGACACTCAGTCATTCAGTCAGAATTCAGTCCTTACCTGCTCAGAGAAGTGCAGCCTTGTTCAGGAGCTCTGAAGCCCTCAGTGGTGTTTCTATGAAGACAAAGCCACGCCAGAGCCCCGTGTTTTCACCCCTCCGAGCTGATTTTCTCACATAACGACAAGCATTGTGTTACATTAACATCGCCGTCTTTATATATACACATACACCCTCGTGCCCTTTTCCTCATTCCTGATGATTATGTGCCTTGTTAAACATGCGGGCTCGGGGAAGAAGAGGCGAGCATTGCTGTACCAAGTGACGGGCATCAGGGAAAATTATAGGCAATTTCACATCTCCAGATTAGAATAATGGCTTGTGGAGTTGGACAGCGAAGAGTAGGACCTTTCAAACGGGGGGCCAATTATCACACAGGCAGATTGAAGGGAAAGTGAAAAGGCTCCCCACGTAATAGACAAGCTAAGAGGAGGGGATGGTAGGCCGTGAGACGGGTTGAAAGCTAATGATAAAGGCAGATCTGACTTAGTCATGATGTGGATGCTCGGGGTTAACAGATACGAGGTGTCTGATGGGTTTTAATTGCAGGATAGCAATAAGAGGGAAAATAGCTTGTTATTAAATCTCAGTTGCTTTGAATGGGAGAATGGCAAAGCAGGTCTCTGGGGTGATTATTGTTATTAAGTTGAGTGATCTGACATCTTGGGTAATTGTGAGCAGCTTCCGAGTGTGAATGCATGGTTTTACATAAAGGAAAGCTTTGGACCATGAATAAAAAAAAGAGATGGAATATAGAAAGGCTACAACTAAACACACTGAAAATACATTTAAAGTGTTGGATTCCAGAAAGATATGGCACATAAAAAATGCAAAAACACAGGGAAAACCCACTTGATGCCACATTTTCTGTTTTAGGTCAAGACAGCACCTCATTGTGGCTTTATCTGGTTGTGATGAAGCATCAATGCACATGCAGCCATGCCTAGACCTGCCCTGTCCTGCTCTGGCCTGAGGTCAGCCAGGGTTCATGACTCCACAGCTGTCATGCTTTTCTCTCTTCATTTCATCCAAGTTTACTGCAAAATGGAGAGCATGAGTGATCCTAATGCAGCCGCAGTCCGGCCTGGACTGAGACTAACTGTTGGACAGCTGCTGAAAGTCTTTCCATGGATACATTTCCATCCCCAGCCTCCATCTCAATCCCATATCACTGCACCCCAGGGACAATTGCTGACACTACACTGTTGACTGTTGCAGGGGGAAAGGGATGAGAGAGGTCACAGACGGCCTGGGCACCAACTCTTTTTAGGGTGCTGTGATGTTGTGCCATGCAGGATCACATTTAAGTTCAATAGTTCACCTCCTCCCCTACCTCCATGGCTACTTACACTTGTAAATGTTTAGAGATTACATATATGGCCGTGTCTAACAGCCCACACACACAAGTTCAGGTTGTAGCAACTGCATGTTTGTCAATGCCACAAATGTTTCCCCTGACAGGCCCAGCCGAGGGGGCCACACATGCTGAGGGAGCCACCGGAGGGAGGTCACACGTACTTATGATGAGATTTCATTGATATTAAAAGGCAATAGTAATCATGGTGCTTTTGTCAAATCAACACAGGGTACTGACATGACGACTGATGTCACAGACAAATGGTGTTGAGAGCGGGGATATAAAACATTAGGGAAATAGGATTAGAAGCTGTGACACATTAGACTGTTTGTAGCTAAATCCATAAGAATGTGTTTGAAGTTTGTCTGAGAAAATCCCATATCAGAGAAGTCAGTGAGATTGCAGCGAATCCTGTTGAATCTGGTGTCAGTACAATTCAATATAATTTCCCCACCTATTAAAAATAAATAAAATTAGTAAATCTCTTACACTGATGTGAAAATCAGTAGCCATGTCAGTTATTCTGGAAACTAAACATTACATTTAGTAAAGTGCATGACAGGCAGCCTTTACTTATTTATTTTATTATGCCTTAATAATAGTGAATAAATGGAATTAAAAAATAAACATAGGGATTTGTTATATTTTTAATGAAAAACACTGAGGTTTATTTGTCACTTTTTTGTTTTGAAATGCTTTTCTTTTTAAAATCTAACAAAAATATTTTAACAATTAATTTTTAAAAGTCCAAAATAAGCTGTAAAAAACTAATAACAGTAACTGATTTCGTTGCTCATGAATAACGTGCGCATTTACCATGAAATCAGTGTGTCATCTTTGAGTAAAGCTGCACAACGTGAAACTAAATAAGGGTTAATTAAGATGTATAAACTGTATAAGAATACTCATAAGAAACATACTTAGGAACTTCAAGACATTTAGGGCGCATCGTGAGACGTGGTGAAGTTTTTTTTGTTGACACTGACACAAAAGACGCCATAAAGTTTAATACAACAACACCTCCACTGCTGAGCGCATAGCATTCCAATTACTAAGAGCAGGAGAAAAGGTTATAAAACCACAAAAGAAGTGGGTACGTTCTCTCTGCGTGTGCGTAATGGCGCCGTGGTGGTCCATGTGGACCAGATCTCCATTAGCAGTTTGTCCATTATGGAATTTCTTTTCTGAATATTTAAACTTGTTGCCAACCCGCCACAAGCTGCCGTTATTAATTAACTGACGCAGAGAAAATGCAGCTTCTTTTGGTGATTTTCTCATTTTTAGGTGTTTACATTCTCATTGTCGCTGTCATAACAGAGAGTTTGTCAATATGCCATCCCTCAGTTTGTTTGTTTTTTCTCATGACGGCATTTTCCCAAGGTCTTTATGGAATAACAAAGTCTCTGTTATTCCATAAACTGTAAGGAGTTTGCTTAGAGAGCTTAGCAAGACTAAAAACCTGTCATGTCTTTTGTTTTTTGTTTGTTTGTTTGCTTCTACCGCGTTTTGACAAACACAACATAGGCGTCTGAAGTAAAACCCTTGGAAAAATAATGGGAGAAAAAAACTTGGAAAAAATACAAAAACAATTTTCTGTTATTCTCCAATAATTAGGAGCGCTTCAATGTGTGTGTGTGTGGGTGTGTGTGTGTGTGTAACATTCTATCCTTCTCTCTTGCTCTTTTCTGGCTGGAAAGTAATAAAAGTGACTGACTCCAACCAATCTGCGTGCATGCGCACCCCCAACATGAAAAAACGCGGGACACCAGCTGCTCTCACAGGTTTTTTAATTGATCAAGATAAATAATTAATATTATTATATTATTGTTGTTTTTATCATTAGTGTTAGGTATTAGTAGTTGGTTGTGTGGGTTTCATTTAATGTTTTTTGCGCAAAATTAAAATCAGATCACTAAAACTAGCGCCACTGTAAAACCTTCTTTACATTTTTGTCAAATATGAAAATGATCCAAGACTGTTGTGGCTTAAAATAAAAACATTGTGTACAGTTGCTTCCAAAAAAATAATTCACACGTGATATGAACTTTTAATTCGACCCCTGAATCAATCATAAGGAGAGTTGGAAGTTTCCTAACAGAACTCAGGATGAGACCGAGTCGCTGGGTTTCTCCTGAATGCGGCCAAACAAGTACATGTTCAGAAAAGGGCTTGACACGCACCAAACAGTTAACATCTTTATTTATCAGACAAAAAGGCAACAAGTTTACTAATTACATGAATATAAAAATGGTCTTGAAAGCACCACAGTGCAGTCTTACAAATATGATCATAGTGGTTCTGGATATAAACACGTATTTACAACCTTCGACATTTTTTGTACAAATCCATATAAATATGTCCTGAGTTTTTAATTTATTTGACGCTCTAACCCATGTGCATGGTTTGATTTTAGCATGGGTCAACTGCACCGTTTTGTTTTTATTCGGTGGTGTTTCGGCTACTTGTTTAAAAAAATTTGCATATTCATTTACAAAAGGAGTTAAGTATACATACATCAGAGGCTATAAATAACTTAAAAAATAACACGCCAGATGTCCGTTAAATATGCTGCCAAAAGTGATTAGAAATCCCTTTATGTGCTTTATGAATGGAAACCCAGCTCTGAAGCATTCCTGTTCATCCAAAACCAAAAACAACTTTTTATTTCAGGCCTGCTCCAGGTCCAGTCAGTATTTGCTCTGCAGAGTCAGTTGTGGAGAGACCTCGTTCGACGGAGAAAAAAAAAAGACAAAATAAAAACAAAAGCAACGTATCTGCTTCTGAGTCAGTGTTAATAAACAGCTCCTACGCTTTGCTGCGGGACTGAGTGGTGAACGGTGCCCGGGTGCTGTAAGTGGGATCCCTGCTGGTACCAGTGGTTGTTATAATCCTCCAGGTAGGGCGGCGATGAGCTGTGCGTCGGCTGCGGCACCTGAGGCCGACTGATCGGTGTGCTTTGAGGGGTGCTGTTATCCCAGACTGCGGGAGAAGGTGGTGAGTTACAGGCCATGGAGTCGCTGGCATTGGGACTGTGCTCCAAGGGAACCTCCCCGTTTTTATACAGCTTCTTAAACTTGGATCTCCGGTTCTGGAACCAGATCTTGACCTTAAATGAAAAAATATATATATTCATTTAAATGCAATATTGTTTTTTTATTAACAGTTTTAATTTACTTAGCAAAACCAACTCGGAAATCCTATCTGTTGTGTGTCATTAGGCTTCAGTATGTAAATAAATAGCTAATTATAGACTCATTAGGAATCCCCTTGCTCACGTGACTCCAACGTATCGATCAGTCAGACAATATCAAGTGTTCTACCGGGTTCCTCAGCTTACCTGTGTCTGAGTGAGGCCGAGCTGGGCCGCCAGTTCCGCTCTCTCGGGCAGGGCGAGGTACTGCGCCTTCTGGAAGCGCCTCTGCAGAGCAGCGAGCTGGTAGCTGGAATAGATCGTCCTCGGCTTGCGAATCTTTTTTGGTTTTCCGTTCACCATGCGGACCTCCGGCTCTGGCTCTTCTTTTACTAGAATTTGCAGCAAAATGAACGAGTAAATAAAACCGGTCACTTGGCTCATAGTAGTACATAATATTTGCCGTATATATTTTATTATACTATTATTAAATGTTATCATAATAAAATTGACACATGTATAGAAGTAAAAAAATTAAAGGCATTGTGACCATCGTTTTCCTAATAAAAAAAATTATTTTAACCACTTTCCCCACTGAGGAACTAATAAAGGTTTACTTAGTCTTATTCCTAAATTCTCATTTGAGCATACCAGATATGCAATTTATACATCAATAGTGAATACAATGCAACAAATTTACTATTTATTTGCATCACAATTGTTTTATGGTCAGGTGTTAATGGCCCGTTCTAAAAACAGACTGATACAACATTAAAGCGACACTAAGCTACCATTTATCAAAGTTAACTGTAAAAACACAACACGTCAAGTAGCAGTGAATGCTACTGACCTAAAATTAGGCGTACATTCCCGGGGTGTATTTGGATGTACAAAACCCTTTTACAAAATTATTTCCAAAATTGAAGAGAATATAAAAAATAGAAGTGAGTATTTTTATGCACTTTTAAAGAAAGGTACATTGTCCCCAAAAGGAGATTTATAACAAGACGTGCACAGTGTAGATGAACAGGACGCAACATAACCTGTGATCATCCCAACATTTACCTGAGCCCGGAGGTGAGGCCTGCAGATGATCTCTGTTGTAATGTCCGTACTGTCTGTAGCTATTCGTGTATGGGTATTCAGATTTGGTGGCGTACGCTCCAGCGGCTCCCATTGCATTTAGATTAAATTGGTGGTGGTAAGAGTTCATGGGCTGTCCGTATGGCTGACTCTGATAATACTCGTGGTGGCCGTGGGGGGTCTGTCCGCTGTAGTAGCCCATGTCAGTCACCGAAGACTCGGGGAGAGTAGGGGAGTCCTTTGAGTTCGGGTGGCAACTCATAGATCCGGGAAGATCGGTCAAAATACTCGCAATCTTCTTCTCATAGGTCTGTCCGGCGCTCATGGTGAAAAGCAGCGCTCCAAAAAAAATTTTAAAAAAAGAAGAACAAGTCCTCTGTTGGATTATTTTTTGCTGTCCCAACAGAGAAACTGCTGTGTGCGCGTTCTGGGAACGCACGGCTTCGCTGAGCTTATAGTCCAGTAAAACTCTTCCAGCTGCAGAGACTTGGTTGTGGCATTGCTCAGCTTCAGTGGCACAGAGTTATAGAGAGCTGGACTGGATGCCGCCCTCCCATTGGCTGCGCTCTTCTCCCCCCTCTTCATACGCTCCGGGCGAAGCCTTGGTGAAACCCAGCCTTCAGCCATGAGCGCCTGTGCACTCACTCCCCCCTTTGGCATGACCCCCCCTCTCCCCTCCCCCCGCTTGAAATTTACATTTACCTGTTCGTTTGATGAACACACAGGTTCTACAGGCCTCTTGGTGCTGTTTGTTAAAAAGAAAAAAAGTAACGTCAGAAAAAAAAAAGTCACAATCCATGTCCAGTTTTTAAATCGGATCAAGTCATCATCTACATGCAGGCAGTCCAGTGGCATCCTAATGTTGGTAAACAGCATCTTTTCTAAAGACTAATCCCACAACCAGACCGTCTCCTTAATGTTTTTTAATGCAATGTTTTCTTAGCAGTGCCAAAAGATCAGACTTTATTCAAACTAAACAGGCTGTCAGCCGGCCTCCCACTGTCTGCCTTTGTCATTCAAAGGTGTTGGCGGACAGTGAACTTTATGTAAAGGCGATTGAAGAGATACGCAAAGGACTGGTTCAACTAATTGCCAGCGGGTAAATTCCTGAGCTCTGTCCATAATTTATGTGAGCTTGCAAATCAGTACTGGAGAAAGGAGAAACTGTGGGTAAAAGAGCCGCAGGTAATAGTGATATTCACTGCGCCAAATTATTTTACTGAAGAAAGAAAGCATTGAAATATTGCTTTGGGTGTCATTTAAATAGCTTAATCATTTTCCATTCTTTTTGTCTGCAGCACGTTTGTCCTTTGGTGATGTCACGGCGCGCAGCGACTCCCGGTGGTCTTGCTGATAAATCCTCAAATTTTCTCGGTTAAAAATGGATTAACTGAGTTAAAAACAGCTTCAGGTGTACAAGAATCGGTGTTTTTTACATCTCCTGCCAGTGTCTTCTTTTTAAAAGCAACACGATTAATTTCTAATGAGTTTCTAACGTTGATTTCTCTGCGGAACTTCATGTCTAATACACTGCTGCCCTCTTGTGGTTTTAAAATGTAGTGCTGGTGTAATTATATAAATGGTCGATTCACACATATAGCCAAAAACATGTCAAATGTGATACCTTACTAAAGATGTGTGCTGATTTGAGAGAAAACCATGCACCCTTATATTCACGGGATTTGCTCTAACTAAAAAATTATACTGTGATATACTGTTGATTATACCGTGCTTTTTTGTTTTGTATTTTATTTCTTTTAGATTATTTTAGCTTTAGTTTTTACTGTGTATAGCACGTTGGTCAGGCTTGTTGCTGTTTTAGATGTGCTTTATAAATAAAGTGGTACGGATGGTAAACAATGTTTGGTGTCGTGTTGAGCTTTCTAAACCTGGCACAAAAAGTTAGGAAATTTGTGTTTGGTTGATTTTTTCTTAATTGAAACCATGCTCTTAGCAATAAATGTTATACCACTGAAAATGCTGTTTATTTCCCTTTTTAAATGGTGCCATATTTTTAAAGAAAATGCATTTATGGAATGAGCAGCAGAGTTTACAATCTGGGTTACACCCATAAAAATCTCCCTAAATCTTCTCTGCTAATGTCAATCAGCTTAATCTGTCATTGACTCTTGTTTGGTGGAGTTTATATCACTGGATGATTGAAGTTTGATTTGACAGATATTTGATTATTATTGGTTACTGGTCCCAACTCCATATTTCTCTGCATTGAGATTATGATATAAAGCCTTGTTCTTCCAGTGAGGGAGATGCCTCGCCACATCATCACACTGCCTCTACCAAATGTTTTTACCCAATAGGTGCAGCAATCGGCATAGTTTTCTCTACTACATCACCACACTTTGACCCTATGATCCAGCTTCTGTAGGTAGAATCTGGACTCATAACTGATTATAACGTCCCCCCACACGTCCAGGTTCCAGTCCACATGTTGCCAACACCAGTAAGTGGCCCAAGAAAATCCAACTCTGTTGATTTGAGACCCTTGACAGAATATTTTAAACCAACCGTTACCAATCTGAGTTTTAAATTGAACAGTGATTTTAAATTGGACAGCCAAATCAGTGCTGTTGTTAATTCTTTTGTTATTATTATTTAAAGAGGTTGGAAAAAGTTACATCTTTTCTCAACAGCATGAAACCACAATACATGCTTTTATTTTTTTACTGCTACTGAATTTTTACTAACTGATGGTGCTGTAGCCAGTTTTAATAATAATTTCCCTTACTGGTACAATTTTTATTAAAACTTCAATGCCATTCGCCAGTATGGAGAGCTTTTGGTTAACTAAACTCCAACACAAACTGATTATCTTCTTGATAGCGCTGTAGTCTCCGTGCATATGACAAAGCTTGTAATCAGACAGAGGAAAGTAGTTTTTAGTAGAGTCCACTCTAGTGAATTTTTGTGCAGACTCTGAGAAAGCTAAAAAATAGGAATTCCTCTTATTTCACCAACAAAAAAATGTCCCTATCTTAGAGAGATAGTTTGATCAAATGCAATTTAATACTCATTATTAATAGAAAGAAAGAAAAAAACACAAGGATTTGTAATGCTGTTTAACATTTAGAAGTGAAACCTTTATAAGGTTCCTTTTATATGAAATTGTCTCTGTTAGATAACATTACAGCCATCTCACCACTGTCGCTGATGTTCCTCGTATACAGCAGCTCCAACAGGAATTATAAAACCTTATTTTAATTTAGATTACATCTGAAGGTAGAGGACGCTTAGTAGTGTAATGGCAGGGAGGACAGAATCTAAACCACCTTAATTCATGGAGGAAAACAAAGTAATTAGAAGAAAAAAATCCGACAACAGAAACACCTGGAGAGCCTAACACTGGGGTCCTGTACAAATGTGACCTTCCAAAAACAACAAAATACATTAAGTATGGATATAAAGGATAACCAGAAAATGCTGGAAAGAATAATCTAGCAAAACACAGAAACATCTCAGAAACACAGCCATGTAATCACTCTGGATGGCCTTACCTTGCCCTCTCTGGTACTGTGAGGAACCTGGAATTCATTTCAGGCTAGAATATGGCCTCTAAATCCCACATAAAGAAGGAATCTGGCACTCCTTCCTTTTGACCATTCCTTCTCAAAGTGGTAAATATAGATAAAAGAAACGAAATCCTCAGTACGATACCCCTCAGTGAAGAGTTTAAAATCTCTGTTACACTACTGGGAGCATTTTGCTAACACACTGCAGTGCACTTTCTCCCTGAGATGGATGGGTCTCTGAAAGTGGTTCTGAATGTTCAGTTTTATCAGGTGATGAAACATCTCTCTCCTAATGGTAGCGGTCTCTTCCAGGATAATAATGTTCTTATTTGCATGAGAGGTCAGTGCCATAATCAAAAAACTAAACGGGTAATATTTTTGCTCCGTAGACCCAAAGAATCAATGATAATATTTACAGAAATTGTCTTAAGTTGATTGAAATTATTTAGACAAGTAGACAAGGCCAAAGTGACTTGTTGAAGGTCAAACTGAGCATCAGTAGAAGAAAAGGGATTCAAGTTACTTCCAGCAGGATAAAGCACAAAGCTCAAATCATTTCCAACTGTTTTTTTTTTAACATGACAATGAGTTTACTGTACTCCAATGGTCTCCACAGTCACCAGATCTCATTGAATAGAGCATCTTTGGTAAGCGGTGGAACAGAAGATTCTCCTCATGGATGTGGAGCTGACAAATCTGGAGCAACTGTGTGATGCTGTCCAGTGTTTCCAACACCTTATTCAATCGATGTCAGGAAGAATTAAGGAAGTTCTGAAGGTAAAGGGGGTCCAACCCAGTACTAGCAACCCAATAGTAATAAAGTGGTGTATGTTCCTTCACATGCACACTTTCGAGTAACTTAAAACAAATATTTAACCCTATAACAATTTTAATAAATGTTTTTGATTTCAGTGCAACAACAGTGGAAAGTTATTTACTTAATAGGTTTAAATCTAGTGAGTTTCCTCATGATAGTGCAGCTTAAATATTAGCAGCTCTTAAAAGTTGATGAGCTGAGAAAGCCAGATTTTATTGAATACAAACTTATTGAAATGATAATTTACAGTTTGCAATATGGATTTCTTCTTATACAAATGTCATGTTAATGCATAAGTTGATCCTAAATCTAATAATAATTATCTTTCATTATTTTCCAGAATAACTGGTGTTAGTTGCAGTAAATCTTTATAGAGCCATGTCGGTTAACAAAGAGGTGACAATAACTTCTAGATCTCACCGCAGCAAAGACAGTATTTAGATTTCATGGCTGGCTGCATGTTTTAAGTTGCTAATTTTGTAACGGCAAAGGCTGTGGTTATCTGATGTTGTGAAGACTTAAATCTCACAACTCTTCCTATCTAGCAGACAGGGAATTAAACGTGTCAAATAGCAGAGGCAGCTGTCTGTAATGCTAAAACTGAGGAGGATAAACACCTCTGGCCTCATATTCAAGAATGTTTGTGGAATAAAGTGGCTTTTGGTGTATTGAGTTCACGACTGTGACAAAAGGCACCTACTAGACCAAGATCAACTTCTCCCGCAGAGACACGGCCAAATTCTCATTTCCAAAATAAAACCAGCAATAACTTTGTTCTTCTTCCTGAGCCAACACAGGAGTTTACAGGAGTTTGCACGCCCTGACAATCCTTGGAGCTATGTTGTCAGGGGCTTTATGCCAGGTGCAATGTGAGCTGGGCGACATAAAGCCGAAGGCGGGGACCCTGGTGATCTGATCCTTGGCTGCAGAAGCTAACTCTAGGGACATAGAATCTAGCTGGCCTGGGAACACCTTGGGATCCTTCCCTGGACGAGCTGGTGATTGTGGCCAGAGAGAGGGAAGTCTGGGCTTCCCTGCTAGTAATGTGCCATGCGCGAAAGAGAGACGATGCTTGGTAGTGAATCAGAAGAGCCGGCTCCCATTTTTTTTTCTTTTTACAGCTGCTTAGCTCTCAGTGTTCACACTGCTTTGTTTTGATTGGCCAGCATGGACAGGCTGGAACTACATTGTGTGAGACAGCAGACAGCCGTGAGGAGAGTACGTGAGTGAGTGCGTCATGCCATAAAACCCTACTCACACAGAGGAGAACCAGATCAGCCCATCCAAGATGAGACATCTTATTTTTCTGAATGGCAACCTGCACTGAGGACATTAATGCTGCTTTCTTCAGTTTGGTTCTGGTTCTGTTTTGTGGATTTGTTTGCTATTTTTTGTCCATTTGTGCAATATAAGATTTCTGTTGAAATAGTAAAAAGTAAGTGCTTTTGTATCAGAATAAATACTTAAAAGGAGGCAAATATAAGGCTTCTCATAAAAATGCTGAACACAAATGGGTTTTCAAAACACAATTCATTCATTTTTGCGAAGTTAAGGTAAATAATGGCTCTAAAAAAGATGCTAAATTAAGAGCCTCTGGTTTCCTCTGGTTCCTGGATTGTATTAAGAGGCACTGATTTCAAGATATTTTTTGTTATTTGAAGCACTTTCAGTAGCCCAAAGAGCCGGCTCTTCTTTGGGAGCTGAGCCAAAAGAGCCGGCTCTCTGAAAAGAGCCGAACATCACATCACTATTCCCTGCTTCGGCAGCTGCCCCCACGGCCCGCGAATAACTTTTTTTTGGATAGCAAATTATAAAAAAAATTCGAAATGAAAGGCTTTAAAACTATCAGAGTCTTCATAAATAAGAAAAATGAAGTAAATTTGTGTATGCTTTGGTATGAGGTGAGTGGAAAAGTAGACAAGTTTGGACAATCGTGGCAGTCAATTCTCTCAGTAATTGAAAGAATTTCCTGCTTTTGAGACATCAGCATAAAAAATCATCAAGAACCTGGCCATGGCCAACTTTGTCTTCACCATTCAGCAGGCTAGCTATAACTGAAACGTCTGCGTAGTTTATAATAAAACATTCTGTGTATATTCAAGCCCATAATGTTTCCAGATATTCAATTTACACAAATGGAAAGAGGAAATGCAGCTGTTAGAATGTTTAGAAGTCTACATGTTGTAGTGACACACATCAACCAGTAGATGAAGCACATGTCTTTCATTCATTGTTGTGTCAGTTTGAGAAACCTGGATAGCACAAATGCTTCAGAAAACTGTTGCCAGTATGCAACATTACTTGAGTTTTGTCCGAACACCAGGAACATCTTTCTGCATGAGTACGCTGAATAGTTCATAAAGAAGAGTTCATGATTTAAAAAAAAAGTAACTTTACAGCTAAATTAACTAGCTTTTAAATTAAACTGAATTGGTTAAGAGAGTGCCTCTATCGCATTACTAACTCATCTCTGTGCATAGAAATAAGGATGCTGGTACAGGCTCATGATACTGGAATTTTGTTAAGATCAGACACTGGCCCACTAACCTTTAGGTTTTTATACATTTCTACATGAGCAAGACTTTTAAGAGTTTGAAGAGTATAAATGTGGCTTTTTTCTTTTCCTCTGGTCCCTGGATTGTATTAAGAGGCACTGATTTCAAGATATATTTTGTTATTTGAAGCACTTTCTGTGACATAGACCAATATTAATACCATATTTTTTTAATAAACTGTCATGTAAATTACAAAAATATTTAAAACTGCAGCTTCTTCAAGTTTTAGCAGAAGGCAGAAACAGAAATGATAAGGAAACATGTAAAATATATTAAAGGTACATTTAAAGGTTAAAGTGTTAATCTTTAACTGATATATCATTACATCTACATGTAGATATTTAGCAGATGCTTTTGGCCAAAGCGACTTGAAAATGTTGATTCAAAACCAGAAACAAGATTAAAACAATAAAAGTTGGAGCACAAGTAACAGAGTTAACATAAATTAGACATGTTGCTGTGTTAAGACGAGTCAAAGAGGAGATGGTCTCAAAAGTCTTTAGGAGATCCTAAAAAAAGAAGGATTCTTCTTCTCTGATAATAAATATAGCGTCATTAGACAACAATATTGGAGAGCATGGCTTAATATTAAATTCCATACGATTATTTTTATTTGAATTAACTATCTAACTGGACCACTCAGTAAATCAGTGGATGAACTGCATCTATGAAATCAACAGCTCTTGTGTCTCATGTCTGTAGATTTGGGAGGATTTTGATGACCCAGATGCTACAGCAGTTGTCCAATCAGTGATCACATGGCAATCACAGGTGGAGAACATTTAACTGGTTTGACTAATGTGGCTAAAACACATTAGATCAATCGGGGTAGTGGACTATAATAATCTGGACCGTTTGTTTTCCAGCCAGACATAGTGTATAACTGTGGAATAATCAGGAGGAAGTAGAGAGGAAAGATATATTCATCAATTGGATTTTGGCATCAGTAGAATACATTAGTTATTAAACAATACACTTTTGTGCTGACCTATACCTTCTTCTGCAGCCATGTCATTGCGGAAGGTGATTTTATATGTTTATATCTTGTTAAAAAATGCATAAACACTCGTGAAAAAAATGCATGCTGCTCTTAAATCTCATATAGCCAGATATGTGAACCCAGAAAAATCAATGCTACACAAGGACAAGGGTAACACTGGCATTGTAAATCTGTGTAGTTGTGTTTGATAAAAACATTTAAAGGTGAAATAGAATAATAATAATAATAAATATTTGTATGACTGTATTTTAAATTAAATCTGATTTAAATAAATTTTATTTTTATCTATTTATTATTTTTAATTCATAATTTGATTTTTAAAATTTTCAAATGTTGAGTTTTGTGTTTAAATATCATGTTATTCATCCCAGACTTGTCTGCTATAATTCAAAGATTCAAGATTCATGATTTAAGCTCTGTGTTGTATTTGATCGTTTCTTCACAAACAGAGGTATAAAATCCAAGAATGCTTCAGGGGTGTCAACATCAGCACTTCTATGACAGCCTGGTGGGAATTTCTTAAAAGAACCAAATCCTCAATAATACCATATAAACTCACACCCATCTGGAACAATCCTGGTATTCTACTAAACAAAAATATGTAAATTTTTAAGCAATGGATTAGCAAAGGAATAAAATGAAAAATAACAGAAACATTTTGTCTTTTAATAAACTCTCATCACAATATGGGATTAACAGCAAAAGATTCTTAGAATATCAACAACTCAAAACCATAATACACACAAATTCCCCCTTCACCGAACTTCCTCCAGTGGTAGCAGAAATTATGGACCTCTGTACTCCAAAGCTACTGAATATACAGATTCATGTAAAAAATAGATGATTCCAATTCCCTACATACTTCAAAATGGGAGATAGATTTATTCAACAATCCTAGCCAATCATTTTGGCTACAAATATGCCTTAATGCCTTTAATATGACAGACAGCCCAAATTTACAACTACAAATACAATACAAAGTCCTTCATAGAACGCATTACACAGGACAAAGGATGTTCAAGATGGTTCTTAGTCACTCAGCTATCTCCACACAGTGCACAGGTAACACAGCAGACGATTACTTACACGCTTTATGGCTCTGTGCACCAGTCCAAAAGTTCTGGAATAAGGTTTGTGAGGAT